>JAPZIH010001232.1:0-50045 GCA_027410445.1 Discoglossus pictus
GATGTCTATGGGTGGTGCCTCTGGAGACCACAAAGTTAATATTCTGTCTGTTGTTTTCTTATATATAATCACCTTTAATGTTGGTGGTGTTTGTCACAATATCATTCATTGACTCACTGATAAGTTACCCAAGCAAAGGGTTCCACTATAAGACATTGGAGTTTTTTAAATAAAACAAGCTTTTAACACGTCCCGTGTTGGGCCTGGAGACAAATAGAGGATGATCTAATGGGCGAATTCTCAAGTCAAAACCTATTATGGCTTCCAAAGATTGATCAAAGGAGCCTGGGTCTACTTCCTAAGGGCCTGATCTCCTTGACCAAGTTATGGTATAAAAATAGAATAAAAATGCATTTTATCGAATGTACCCTCTCTGGCCGCTCTATAAACTCGTTATTTAGGACCCAAAACAATCCAAATATCATTTCCTTTAAAAAAATGGGGTTGTGGATCTATATAAAGGAGTCTCTTTAATGGATTTCGAAATTCATTTCTATTGCAAAGAAAATATGGGGTAAAACAGATCAATGTGGCTAACATATATGTCAGTTGTATTCATGGTGGAATAACACTGGATATAGAACTTTAAAATATAGATAAAAACTATGAAATGGAAAGAGTTCCTTATTAAAGGTTCAGGTGCACATTTCCTCTCCAAGATCAGGAAAATAATCGCTAATACTATTCCATTCACTGAATCTAAAAGTATACTTGGACTGGGAAACAGATCTAAAACTAACAATAAGATAACAATTCTTGGACCAAAATATGGTAACCTGATTGAAAGCTCTTCTATTAAGGTCTCATTTCATAGAATTATTTTTCAAGTTGACCCAGCATCGTTACCTCACCCCACTAAATGTGAAATAGAATTGACCCCAAAAACTCACCACTTTGTTGGAAACAATGTGGGAAGTTGGGAACAAATATTCACATTTGGTGGGGAGTGGCTCAAAGATAAAAACCTTTTGGAAGCAGTGCTGTGTTCGGCTATCCAAAATGGTGGTAAGGGAAATCCTTTGTACCCCCCAGGTTGTTTTATTTCATAATAGTTTGGGACACAATAGTTGCCCATGAAAAATATTTAGTTTCCCTTTCTATTGATAATAAAGTACTTATTGGTTAAATACTGGAAACTACCCTCATGGAGTGAAAATAGAAAATACAATAAGTTACAAGGGATTTGATGGATAACTGCCATTTGAAAGCTCCAGTGAACAATAAGTTAGCATCCAAATGGCATTTATGGGATCAGTTCTTGGCTTCTGAGAGACAAAAATCAATACCTATCGGTTAAAATTTTTAGTATGACATATTCTCTATCTGGTTCAATATCTCCAATTGAATGAGGATGAATGTTTGTGAGAATGGATGGTATAGTTTGTCTTTATTCTTTTTACATCATTGGTTTATGTATTTGTATTTAACTCTGATTGTATTAGTATATACTTTTCAATAAGATAAATTAAAAAAATTAAAAAAAAACATGTCCTGTGTGTTCTGCTTTGTTATGTATAAATTACTCCACATAAAAGATTTGTCTATTAAAGGAGGTATCACTGTGTACTGCAATATTACAATAAGTTTATATATTATATATAGAGAGTCTGCTTAGAAATAATATGCCAAAAAAAAGCTCAGGTATGAAAACATGTCTGAGAGTAGAAATAGCTCTATTTAGAGTCATGAATGAACTAGGTAAGAAAAAATCCATAATAATACAAATTATCAATAATAGGGAGATGGCCGGACAAGTGATACAACCTGGTTGTGAGGAGCCCGGTTGTGTATCATGAAGAAGACTAAGCTATTAGGGACAGATGATATCTATAGTTGTATCAGTTGTAGTATTAGGGCTATTACTGATAGATCTATTGAAAATTTTATTAAAAAAATGCTTAAACTTAATACTTGGTATGCTATGGTAATATTGTGTATATTACGTTGGGACTGACAGAAATGGAATGATAACTAAGGTGATTATGTGTAAGTCATTCCTGATGGTTGAGGGGTAGGCCAGATTGGAGGGAGCCTTGCTGCAATCAGAGAAGCTTTACAGAGGCAGCAATTGAGAAGGGGAGGCAGGTATGGAAAAGGGTCTTTGGGGGAGGGAGCAGTTATGGGAAGGGGTCTTGAGAAGAGTTACAGAGTGTGTTGGTACACATAATCCAGAAAATGTAGATATGTCTTTAAGTGCAGATTTTATAAAAAAAAAAGCAAGAAATAGAACTCAGTTTATTGACACACTTTTTCCTGATCTCTTGAGAGACAAATAGATTAAAGTATAACCTTTATTGGTATATTTTCAAAATATTTGTATTAAAATAATTAAAATAAGAGAAAAGGGGAATAAAGTGATTTAATAAAACAAATTAATGTGTTTGTGTTCATATAAATATCACCAAGTAAAGATCTAAATGTGAAGTTAATCTATTTGTCTTTTAAGAGATCAGATACAGGTGTGCCAATAAATAGAGGTCTGTTTCTTGCTTTTTTTTACTTATTAAAAATATCTCTAGAGGACACCCTTTAGGCACAAGAGAATCATAAATACAACTTCAGCCATCACACTTTATTACTTTTTGCATTTTATTTAATTGATATTTATTTTTCATGTGGAAAATATTTGTAATGTATAAAACATGTTCTTTTAAATGCTAAAACTACAGTGACCCTTTAACTGATTATATTGAAAGTGCTTGCATGAAGAAATGTAAGTTTGGAATATTAGAAATATAATCCCTACAAATCAAGTAAACAGACAAAATATTCTAAATAGCCCACTATATTGATGCATTCAGTAATCCTATGATATCTGCACTCACATAACTGAAATAATCATAAATTGACAATATAATGTCCACTCTACACATTTCCATTTGCTATTATTTAACAGATGTAGGCAAAACCAGAATTATTACAGGAGCTTTGGAAAAACAAATCAAATACTTCTGTGGTTTGCAACAGCACACGTTTAATACCAAGATCAGAATATACTGGAAATATATACAGTATTTGCATGGGCTAAATATCAACCTCACAACCAAATCAGAAAAACATATAATTCAATTGAATTAACCCTTGTTATTATAAGTTTAGTGCCACCAATTCTTTGGGTCTCTAAGACGATGGCAAGAATAATTCAAATAATACTTTTCCTTGAACCAAGTTAATAAAATCTCAAGAAATACACCATTTGTACTGCATTCTGGGAAAATGGGCAGGGGTATGCAAATGAGCTTACAATTTGTGACAATCCAACATTAAACAGCAATTTTAATGATGTCCCCTTTTGTAGCATACTGTATGACTGCTGTTATAACACCACTTTTGAACATAGAGCACAATGGATATTCATGATCTGGGTATCCCACCTTCAGACAGTATTGTTTCAGTCTTTTGAATCTCATCAGTCTGGGACTGGTTCCTAACTCATGACTTTTCACATTATTCACTACATGAGCAGAGAACGTTTTATTCCATGGTGTAAATACTTTCTGGGCTTCGACAAGTTTTATTTCTAAAATAATTTTGTCAATATCTAGATTTTGTTTTTCACTTAATGGGGTAGTTTTAACATAGGGTAAAGTGCCTTGCAAAAGTATTCACCCCCCTTGACTTTTTACCTATTTTGTTACATTACGGCCTTGAATTCAATGTTTTGTTAATCTGAATTTCATGGGATGGATCAGAACACAATATTCTAAGTTGGTGAAAAAAAATTAGAAAAATATATACATAAAACATTTTTTTAGAAATAGAAAACAGAAAATTGGCATGTGCGTATGTATTCACCCCCTTTGTTATGAAGATCATAAAAAGCTCTGGTGCAACCAGAAGTCACATAATTAGTGAAATGATGTTCACCTGTGTGCAATCTAAATGTCACATGATCTGTCATTACATATACACACCTTTTTTGAAAGGCCCCAGAGGCGGCAGCACCTAAGCAAGAGGCACCACTAACCAAACACTGCCATGAAGACAAGGAACTCTCAAAACAAATAAGGAACAATGTTGTTGAGAAGTACAAGTCAAGGTTAGGTTATAAAAAAAAAAATCCAAATCTATCATAAAGATAAAGGGAAAGAAGATGGCACAACAGCAAACCTTCCAAGAGATGTCCGCCCACCAAAACTCGAGCAAGGAGGGCATTAATCAGAGAGGCAGCAAAGAGACCTAAGGTAACCCTGAACACCATCCCCATAGTGAAACATGGTGGTGGCAGCCTCAGGCTGTGGGGATGTTTTTCAGCATCCGGTACTAGGAAACTAGTCAGACATACTTAAAGGCATATCTAAAGTTTCTGGATTATGTGTACCAACACACTCTGTACTCCTTCTCAAAATGACTTCCCATAACAGCTCCCTCCCCAATACCCTTTTCCATGACTACTCCCCTTCTCATTGCTGCCTCTGTAAAGCTTCTCTGATTGCAGCACAGCTCCTTCCAATCTGGCCTACCCTCAACCATCAGGAATGACTTCACATAATCACCATAGTTATCATTCCATTTCTGTCAGTCCCAGAGTAAAGGGAGCTCTGTCAGTCCCAACGTAAAAATAACAATATTACCATAGCATACCAAGTATTATGTTTAAGCATAATTTGTAAAAATAATGCAAGGCAAGTGTTTTGTGAGGTGAATCATCCATAAACAGTACTTCGATTAATTATGACTGAATTGTTTATTGTTTTGTATTTTTGAATGCTTTTAAATTTGTTTTGCATGAGTTTTATTTCTTTAATGAAAAGTTATAGTACTTCATAGTAGACAATGTTTTTAGTGAAAATACGTCCATCTTCTAATAAATCACCTTGACTTTCATTCTTTTCAATGTAAACTTTAATAGCCTGTGGATTTTTGCACCGTGACAACGCAACGTACAATTGACCATGTGCAAATACTGGTTCTTCCAAGAAAATACCCACAGATTTGAACGTTTGACCTTGTGATTTATTAATGGTCATGGCAAATGCCATAATAATGGGAAATTGTCTTCTTTGAAGTATAAAAGGGAGACTACTTTCACTTGGTGCTAAATCTATTCTTGGTATGAAAACTCTCTCTCCTTTATGGGTACCAGTTAAAATTTACGTATAAATCAAATAAAGGGAAATTCCCCCATCTGAATGAAAGTGGATACTTTTAAAAATGCTTTGTTCCATTTTCTGCTGTGTTATTGACAGATAATGGGTTAATTCCTTAAAAGCAGCATGAGTGGGAGATTTGAACACTTATTATCATCCCGTTAGGAGGCCCTCCCTTCCCATTACCGTTTGGTGTGGTGTGTTGTGGAGCAATATACATTATGTCCTGAAAATTTTATAAACTTAAGGAGGTCTTATGGACAAGATGCTCATAAGTTAAAAAGGTACGAGCCGAGAGGTCAACACGTGTTGGGAAGTCCCACTAACCACATCAACAGAGGTTATAGAAGGTGAGAGTCGAACCTTATATATTTAAAAAAAAAAAAAAATTTGGGATTGTTAACTGATCTATGACAGCAGTTACCTCACTGACAAACTATATTTAAAGCTTCAAGGAAGCTAGACCATTTATTTTGTGTTTGTTTCTTTTATATGCTGAAGAGAACCATAAATATTGAAAACCTCCTGTGCAGACCTCCATCTAAAGTACAGGAAAACATTGCACTGACCCAGCCAGAGACAGGACTTTGCCACAGAACATAATATTCACAATAATAAATGGCTTTAATATAATATATTAAAATGTTTGTGTTTAAATCAGAACAAAAGATTCTGTGAAAAAAATAAATTTAATCTATTTTGAAAAGCTTTGTAATAAGTAAGAAGACAAACATATAATATCAATATGCTACGGCATTTTAAAATACCATTTACAAAAATCTAAAACCTTTAGAATGAAAGAGTGGTAGAAATAATTAGGTCAAGAATGGAATGAAAAGGAATGGTTTGAAGCTTATAAAATCACCTCAACGCCTGTAAAATGTAGTAGTTTAACATAAGATTAGGGGACATTAGTTTAAACTAATCCAAAGATGGTACATAGTATCTTCCATTTTGGTACAAATAGCCCTTAATAAATACTCAGATAGTTATCAAGATGTGGTGATGCCCTGGGATCTCATGGTCATATGTCGTGGGCTTGTAAACAACATTTTGGACTGTTTGTATTAAACACATATCTAATAAAATGTAATCTTTTTATGTCACCAGAAATTATGGTTTCACATTTCCCCCCCAAAGTTGAGATATGACGATAAATGTGTAGCTTGCTGCTAAATGGATCATTGTTATACATAGTAAACAGACATCAATAGTTAAAGAAATTTTTCAAAGAAATAAATTAATTTAAATAATCTTTCTGTAAATCAAGATTAATTAAAGAGAAAAATCTGTATTGAAATGGAATTGTGGGATCAATAAGAAGCAGAGTCACCGTAACTAATGATGGTCGTTCACTTCACCCAAATTTACGTTTGTTTTTGTTTCTATGCATAATGTTAATAATGCTAAATATTATACATATTCATACTATGTTAATATTCTAGTAAAATATTGTATGCTATATATTTAGTAATTCATTTTTAAACATTTTGTATGTTAATTAAAAAAAATAAAAACAATATTTTAATATGAGTGGAATTTTGAATGGCTGTAAACACAAAGTTGAAAATTATTATTTTTTATACCTTTTTTTCTCTATATATTTCCAGATTGCATTTAATTCAAATAACACATATTAAGGTAACAAGAAATGTCTTCATAAACATAGAAAAATGCTAAAAGAAACCAAGTCTGAGCAGATGTACAGCCACATGTAGAAGACCTCCTGGGCCTCCTGGGTCAGTAAAAATAGTCTCAACCACTGACCTAAGATGCCTAAGACATTTTATTAGATTACTTCTGTCACAGAAATCAACCTTGAGCAACGTTATACTGTCTATGTTTTATGGGCTAAGATACTGCCATTTATTTAGCAGTTGGGTATGGGAATAATATTGCGAAGGCACACTAATACTGAAGACATGTTTGTTTTCTTACATTTCTGATACATGTATTATGTGTTTGTTATTGTGCATGCATGCTTCCTGGCTTGTGCATAATCTATCCTGTGCTTTGCTTAAAGCTGTATAATACAGCAGGCATATAATTAATAGGAGCCATGTTTGAAATAGTATTGGATTGAAGGGTGAAGCATTTGTGGGCATTTGCATGTCCCTGCCCAGGTTCCCAGAATGCAGTGTAATAACTGAATTTTTTGGAATTCTGAGCAGGAAATAAGTATTTTAATTTATTAACTTTTTTTAGACATTTAAACATGAGCACAAATGTACTATTTATTTTATATGTACTATTTGATAGATAGACTCTGTTTTTATATTTATGTAAATATTATGAATTTGTTGTTGAAGTCAACTTTCTTAAGCTGGTCATTAAATCTCTAATTGTTCTTCTTACCTTTTTACCAACAAATACATACACAATGGGATTTAGACAGCTGTTGGAATAAGCAATGCTAGACAAAAGGGCAAAATAACATTGATCTTAAACATTAGTGGAAAGTTCATATCACGAGCAGCCACCAAGTATATAACCTGTGCTATGTGTAATGGTGTCCAGGTTACGAAGTAGACGATTACAACTGTAACTATTATTCTATAAAGTGTTGAAGGTTTAATTGTCTGGGATTTCTTTACTTTCAGAGCAATGACACAATTACAGATTATAATAACACATAAAGGGATCATGTAACCCATCACTATAAGAGGGATCAGAATCCTTTGTGTTCTCAGCATCATCACACCCCACTGTGTTACTTCATCATCTTTAGCACAACTGTCAAAACCACTACATTGTTCTCTAGAGGAAGGAATAATGTCAATACAGTCATTTGTAAAAGAAGTTAAAAGAAAATTGAAAGTCTTGAGGAAGCTGGGTCCAGATGTTCCACCAACAGCATACATTCCTGGATTGAAAGCTAAAGAGAAGTTAACTTCTTTGACGTATTCTTCAGTTGCCTCGTACCTTTCATAATCACTATCTCTAATAATCCTTTCTACAATATTGTGTTCACTTTTACTGTGTTCAGTATAGCCCAAAATGCATTGAGTTTCTTTATGAATTATATGTTGATTGCTCATTATAAATGCGGGTAGACTGGCTATTATTGTTACTGCCCAAATCAGTCCACAGGTGACATAACTGACTTGCGGAGATAATGATTGTTGGTACCATATCGGTTTAGACACAGCCAGCACACGATCAATATTTAGGGCTGTAATAATGAAAATACTAGCATACATATTAATGTTGGAGAGAAAATGATACAGTTTACATACATACAAACCCATAGGGCCAATACCCCTTTAGTTCAGAAGTAGCATTGATGGGCAGGAACAGTAAAAAAACTAAATCTGCAACCGCCAAGTTCAAAAACCAGATTCTTGATTTGTTCCCCTTCATTCTAAATCCACTGATATAGATGACAATAACATTTCCAACCAGTCCAATGACACAAAAAAGAACAGACAACACAAAACTGGTATACTGAAGTATGGAAGGGCCATCAGGCTTTGTAGTTATGCTATCAAGGTCAGAAGTGTTCTTTAAATCCCAAAAGAAATAGCAAAGTTGTTCAGAGAGATGCAACCTGTCCATAGCAGACACCTGCAAATAAGAAATAGATATAATGTAAAATAATGTGAATTACTTATTAGGCTGACTGCCACCAGATTTTACACAAAAACATTTATTGTAATGTATTTTTTAATTATTTATACATTTATTATATTATACAATATGTTATTATTTTTAGGATGAATTGTGAAAGACACCATCTTGAAATCTCTTCACTGGCTTTACCAAACATAGCTACAAGCTCCCAGACAACATCTTGACATTTCCCTACTGGCTTTACCAAACATTTCTACAGACACCTTTTTTCAATTTCTCCACTGGCTTTACCAAACATTGCTACAAGCTCCCAGACACCATATTGAAATTTCTCCACTGGCTTTACCAAACATTGCTACAAGCTCCAAGACACCATATTGACATTTCTCCACTGGCTTTACCAAACATTGCTACAAGGTATCTCCATCTTTCTCAATGAATTACCTTTTACTCTAGTGTATCCTCCTGTTAGATTAATAATGAATTTCCATATCTGATATAATTTTTTTCACATAGTAACTGTATTTATACTTTGTTAAATTGTAAGCTTTCACATTGTATTATTCTGCCACCATCTCCCCACCCTCTTCACACCTTCATATCTGTCTGCACCATATGCTCCTTCCAAATGCTTATATACTGGGCTAGCCTCAATATATCTCACATTTCTTCATTTCAGCTCCCAGTCACCATCTTTAAATTTCTCGACTGGCTTTACCAATTATTGGTTCAGGCTATCTACAGCATTCTCAATGATTCACCTTTTACTCTAGTGTATTCTCCTGTTACATTAAATATGAATATCCATATCTGATATAATTTGTTCACATAGTAACTCTATTAAACATTGTTAAATTGTAAAGTTTTCACACTGTTTATGTTGCCACCATCTCCCCACCCTCTTCACACCTTCATATCTTTCTGCACCAAATGCTCCTTTCAAATGCTTTGTGAAAGTTTGCCCCTAGAGGATGGCGCCAGTACAGAGTGTGAAGAGTTCTTGACAGGAGTTACAGAGTTAAACTCCTGGAGAACTGCTAATTGGTCCAGCTGCAGCTTCACTTTAAAGCCTGGAAAGCAGACATGGGAAGGGCTGCTGACTAGGCTCTGGCCCGGGTTGTGTGCCGCTGCTAAGCAGCCAGTGTAAGCCATGGAGAGGATCTTGCTGGCTGGTCCTGTGTGGCCTACATTCTGAACTTTGAAAGCAAACCTGAAGGAGATCACCTTGTTTACTGGGGCGAGTTTTGGACAACAGAAAGGAGTGTGTGCTGTTTGTAGTCGTTGGACGAACAGAGCTGAAAGAAAGAGCGACTACAGACTCAGGAGGTGAAGCTACAAAGGCACCAAGTTAGGGAATTCAATATTGAGGATTCCCAGGCAGAGTTACTTAAGAAGACAAGGTCTAGGCAAGTGTGAGATGCCAAGGCTGTCGAGGTGCTGAATGAAGGCACCAGACTTATTATACCTCAGGGAAGAGGCTGAGTGCTTGACCTGTTAGTTTGCAGTAAGTTAATATTGCAATATCAAAGGGTCCCTGGGGTAAAACATATAGGAGAGATGGGCGGCCCTATGCTTCATCCACTGTTACTTATTTTAAGACATGGAAAAGACTTCTGCTAAAACAGAGACTATTTGGTACCTGCCACTAGGTGACGCTATATACAGTGGTCACCAAGTAAAAAAATATACCGGTGACCATAGGACTGTTTGCGGCAAGCCGGTGGAAGAAATTGCTGATATAATTAATCCTGTTTTGTGTTTTCCTGAGGCCGAATAGCGTCTCTGCTAGTCAGGGTGTTCTGGCAAGTCAGTAAGTCCGTTAAAGTAGACTTTGATTTCTTTAGCCAAGTTGCTGCTAATTTCGTTGTCTTATTTTTAATGGCAAATAAAACACCAGTCTACTGCACCATACTGTACGTGTTTTGCATACTGCTTTAAGAATACATCAGTTCCAGTCGGCCATCTTTGTCACAGCTTACGTACTGGGCTAGCCTCACTATATCTCATTATTTCTTAATTTCAGCTCCCAGACACCATCTTGAAATTTTCCAATGGCTTTACCAAACATTGAGCAAGGTATCTACTACTTCTCAATGATTCATCTTTTACTCTAGTGTATCCTCCTGTTACGTTAATTGTGAATTTCCATATCTGATATAATTTTTGTTCACATAGTAACTATTTTTAAACTTTGTTCAATTAAAAGCTTTCACACTGTTTATGTTGCCACCATCTCCACACCCTCTTCCCACCTTCATATCTGTCAGCACCAAATGCTCCTTCCAAATTCTTATACTGGGCTAGCCTCACTTTATATATATATATATATATATATATATATATACATACATACACACAACTGTATACATATCTTAGCTACTCACCCACCACAGTCACTAACCATTTTCCCCTTAACCTTCATCTCCTCTACTCCCTGTACCTACACACTGGGTCACAATGCTCTCTCGCTATTTTCTCCTATTTATCTTCTACTGCCTCTCTCTCAGACTTTATTTGAAGCCTCTCCATATCATGCTCCAATACTATAACCATCTCACCTTCCTTGCTCTCCTCTCCTCTTCTTTACTCCCATGAGTTCTCCTCTCCTTCCTCTCCAATCACAATCTCATTCCCTCCCTAACAATATTAAGCAGAAACATCATCTTTGTAGGGAAAGCACATCATTTTCTGATTTATTTACCTTGCACAACTTGGTGTCATCAGCAAAAATTAAGACACTACGTTTGAGTCCTACTTCTACGTCATTAATAAATATGTCAAAAAAGAGAGGACCTAATACTGAGCCCTGAGGAACCCAACTTACCACATTATTCAAATCTAGTATGTTCCATTTACAACAACCCTTTGCTTCCTGTTTTTTAGCCAGCTCTCAATCCATGAGCAGTTAGTACTAAAATTCTTGTATCTCTAAGTTTGCTCAATAGTTTCCAATGTGGCACTGTATCAAAAGCCTTTGCAAAAGCCAAAAAGACTACATCCACTGAGTTGTCCTGATCCAACTTCCTACTAACCTCCTCATAGTAAGTAATTAGATTGTTCTGACATGACCTTTCTTTCATAAATCCGTGTGGACTTCTACTTATGATATTGTTCAAATAGACATATTCTTGTATATTGTCCCTTACTAACCTTTCTAAAAGCTTCCAAACTACAGATGTGAGGCTTACAGGTCTATAGTGCCCTGGATTTTCTCTTGCTCCCTTTTTAAATATAGGCATCGCCTCTACTTTTTGCCAGTCATCTGTTAGCAACACTGTGGTAAGTGAGTCTTGAAAAATTAGATATAATGGTTTGGCTAATATAGAACTCAGTTCCCTCAGTACCCTTGGATGTATTCCATCAGGATCTGGGGCTTTATTAACATTTATTTTGTCCAACATCATTTGGATTTCTATCTTCATTAACCAATTATTTGAGGGTAGTGTAGCCCCATTTTTTGCAGTGTCGCAACCACTGGTACCTCCCTTGTGTATCCCAAAGAAAAGAACCTATTTAGCTCATCTGCCTTTTCCTGGTCACTATTTATCAGATGGCCCGTGTCTCATTGTAATGTTCCTATAGCTTCCTTCCTCGCCTTTTTTCCATTAATATATTTAAACAATATTTTAGGGTTAGTCTTACTCTCCCTTGCAACAGACTTCTCATTTTCTATTTTAGTCAGTCTAATAGCCCTTTTGCAAGCCTTGTTGAATCCCTTATAGTGACATAAAGCTGCCTCTGTTCCCTCCTTCTTGTATAATTTAAATGCATGTTTTTTTTATTTTCCTTATCATGATCTTTAAGTCTTGTTAAGCCACATGGGAGGTGATTTACTCCTATTCATTTTATTTCCACATGGTACATGTCAATGTGTATGTATGTTTAGTAAGGATTTGATTGGTCCATTTATTTCAGTATTTTCCCTGTAAGTCTTTGTCCCAGTCTATATGTTGTATTGCTGCCCGTAGCCCATTAAAGTTAGGCCTTTTAAAATTTAGAGTTTTTGTTGGCCCCTTACAACTCTTTTTTTATTTATTTGTTATTTATTTTTTATTCAATCTCAAATGAGACTGTGTTGTGATCACTGTTCCCCAAGGTTTCCCCTATTTTAAACATTTGATAATATATCAATATTACTTTTTATGATTAAATCCAAGATGGCCCCATTTCTAGTAGGTTCTTGTATAACCACAGTCGGATAATGATCCCTGAGTGCACTCAAGAACCTGCATCCTTTAGCTGAACTGCTGGTCTCAAACTGGATTAATATTACAGGGTAGTTAAAATCTCCCATTATTAGAACTTGCCCATGCTTAGCTGTATTATCTATCTGCAGCAATAGTTGCAGTTCATCACCCTCAATTATATGTAGGTGTTTATAGCATATTCCTACCAATATGAATTTAGAAAGAGCTCCTCCACTATTTAACTCAACCCACAATGATTCAATGTTGTTGTTAGTTCCACCATAAATATCTTCACTGACTACAGGTTTAAAACCAGGCTTAACATAGACAAATCCCTCCTCTTCTACCATCCTACCCCTTTCCTAAATAAGCTATAACCATCCAAATTAACTGTCCAGTCATGAAATTCATCCCACCAAGTTTCAGTAATGCCTATGAATCCCAATTTTCTTGTACCGCTAATAATTCTAGCTCGCCCATTTTCCCAGGCAAACTTCTTGCATTCAGAGGCATCACTTTATGTTGCTATGGCTCTGCCGTTGTGAAGTGCTTGCCACTGTATTTGAGTCACCTAGTAATACCTCCCTACTGTCTATTGTAACCCTTCCCCTGTCTCATCCCCCATGGGTAGATAATTAATTACTTTTACCCTCTACCCTTTCTACCCCAATGCGTCTATCTAGTCCCTCCCCCCACCTACTAGTTTAAAAACCCCCAGCCATTCTACCATCCTTCCCCCTAGCACAGCAGCTCCCTTGTCATTAAGGTGCAATCCATCACTGCTATAGAGATTGTACCCAAGTGAGAAGTCATCCCAGTGCTCTAAAAACCCAAACCCTTTGCGCTGCACCACATTTGTAGCCACACATTAACCTCCCTAAGCTCATTCTGTCTCCCTGGGCTAGCATGTGGCACTGTTAGTATCTCAGAAAATACTAACCTGGAGCTCCTGTCTTTAAGCTTATTCCCTAGATCTTTAAAATCATTCTTTAGGACACTCCATCTTCCACTAACTTTGTCATTGGTACCAATATGTACCAAGATGCCGGTTCATTTCCAGCCCCTCCCAATAATTTATCTACCGATCCACAACATGCCGCAACCGGGAGACAGCAGACCAGACCAAAACCTTTCTCTTGCCTGCCTATGCTGTCTCCGCCCCCCCCCATCTCTCTCGTTCTCATTCTCCCGGCTGTTAGAGGGAAAAGCTCTATCTGGCATTGCCATTCCTGAATGGACATCCCCAACAGTTTTACTCATTCTGGCAAATCAGTTTTGTGTTTCATCAACTCAGTATTGGCCTGCCTCCTGTTCCCCCTGATTCCCCTTCTAACTGTAACCCAGCTACCTCCCTGGACATTCTCACTAGCCCCATCTCCACCCTCCATGCTAGGCGCAGCTAAACTGTGCTCCCTTTCCAGTGAAATATCAGTAAGTGCTGCAATTCTCTTCTCCAGATCTCCAATTTGAGTTTCTAGAGAGGCAACATACTCCAACTTTCACAGAGGTATCGACCCTGGATCATCTGTTCCAGTAGTGCATACATGTGGCAGGATGTACACTCTGTGGTTGCCACTGGACTGACTCATGATTACCAGTTACGAAAAAAAACAGTGAGAAAACAAATCAATGTATTTGTATAAACCGATTTTCTGCACCTTAACCTAAACACAATAAAAGTATATATTTTTGTTTTCTATTTTCCCTTATAATACTCCTTTTCTTTGAACTCCCTCCTTTTATTCAATCTCTCACAGTTACACTTACACTGGAAATGTTTGCAAGCTCCCAAGTTTGCTCCTTCCCTTGTTAAAATAAACCCTGCCTACTCACCTGCAAAATGATTACAGCCCACAGGACAGAAAACACTGCACTGACTCCCAGATCAGATTCATACAGAACACCACACAAGTCCACACAGATATACCTTACAGAGGCAAAACCACTCTCACCTGGACACTGATTACAGCTTACAGGACAGAGAACACTGCACTGACTCACAGACCAGATTCAAAAATATTTTTCTCAATATTTATTTTCCGCCTGGCTCCCTCACTTTCTTTCCTCCAACATTCCTTCACTGGTACTTGGTGACTTCAACATTGCCATCAACACTCCCACTTCACCAGCAGCCATGAAACTGTTGGCACTCACCTCCTCCCTTGGCCTGTCACAACATACAGATTCTTCAACTCACCATGCTGGACACTATCTTGACCTTATTTTCACCAATAACAGCCCCAATCCAACCCAGTCATCCACCCACTCCCTATATCTGACCATCACCTAATTACCTTCAACCTCACCACATCTTCATTTCATAAATTTATTTAACCCCAGCCACCATAACCCACAGAAACCTGCTAGAACTTGACCCTACACAGCTCTCCACTGTCTCCAACCTCAACTGCCATGACACTGCCACCTCACACTACAACTCTACTCTCTCTCCCACCCTTGACACACTTGCCCCAATAACCACATAAAGATGCCCTCGCTCTCTTCCACAACCATGGCCCACTACACACACTTTATATTCAGAAGTGCTCCCGCACTGCTGAATGCTATGGAGGAAATCATGCTCCACAGCAGATTTCCTCCACTACAATGTATGCTATGTTCCTACTCCTCCACCCTCACCTTGCCAAGAGCACTACTTGACATCACTAATATCACCTCTGTTCCCGACCCCAAACATCTGTTTGCCATTTTTAATACTCTCCTACGCCCACCACCTCCTCCCATCCCCTCCTTTCTCATGGTTGAAGAATTTGCCATTCATTTTACGCATAAAATTTAAAACCATCCACAATGAAACTCCTCTGATCATGGCTCCCACACTCCACCCTCTAACTAAGCAACATTACCCAGTATTTTCTCCTCCCCATTCCCACAACCAATATGAACTACTTTACCCCAATGATAGAGGATGAAATCTCCATCTTAATATCCTCTTCTCACCTCACTACCAGTCCTCTGGATCCTATTCCATCTCAGCTCCTTCCTCCCATCTCTACCACACTAATCCCAGCTCTCACAAACATCTTCAACCTTTCCCTAAACACTGGCATGTTTCCATATTCTCTAAAACATGCCCTAATTACACCCACTCTTAAGAAACTCTCATCCGACTCTAACTATTACCCTATGTCGCTACTTTCCCTGGCTTCCAAACTGCTGGAGCGGCTCATCTATAACTGCATTACCAGCTTTATCTCCTCTAACTCCCTTCTGGACACCTTCCAATCTGGCTTTCGGCCAGAACATTCCACTGAGACAGCTCTCATAAAAGTCACCATTGACCTGCTCACAGCCAAGTCAAAAGGCACTTTTCCATTTTGCTTCTTTTTGATCTTTCTGTCACCTTTGACACAGTTGACCACCTGCTTCTACTCCATTTCTCTCCTCCCTCAGCATTCGAGACACTGATTGTGGTTCTCCTCATACCTACAAGAATGATCACTTAGCGTCTCCTTCCAGCTCCTCTTCTCCTCACCCCTTGTCTGTCGGTGTACCCCATGGATCAGTCCTAGGCCCCCTCCTCTTCTTCATCTATACATCCTCACTTGGTACCCTAATAAACTCTTTTGAGTTTCAGTATCATCTCTATTCAGATACACCCAAATCTACCTCTTAGCACCATATCTATCCCCCTCTCTTCTAGCACACATCTCCAACTGCCTCTCTAGTATATCCTCTTGGATTTCCGCTCACCATCTGGAACTCAACATGTCTAAGACTGAACTCTTAATCTTCCCACCCTCTACTACAGCTTCAATTCCTCACATTTCTCTGTCAACAATGCCATCATCACTCCCAGCTCCCAAGCCCGTTGTCTCTGGGTTCTACTGGACCCTGCCCTCTCTTTCATCCCTTCTACAGTCACTAACAAAATATTTCCTTCTCCATCTAAAAAACCTATCCAAAATACGCCATTACCACACAAGACACTGCTAAGATTTAATACACTCACTCATCATTTCTCATCTCGACTATTGCAATTCGCTTCTTGTTGGCTTGCCCACCATCGCCTTTCCCCACTTCAATCCATGATTAATACCTCCACCAGACTAATCTACCATACACAACGTTCAGTGTCAGCAGCTCCTCTTTATCAATCACTTCACTGGCTTCCCTTAGCCTCCAGAATAAAATTTAAAATCTTTACCCTAACATACAAAGCCCTCAATAGCGCACCACCATACATCTCTGCTCTCATTTGCAAATACTCCCTCACACGCCCTCTTCATTCTGCTAACGACCTTCTTCTTTCTACACTCTCGTCTCACTCCTGCCTCCAGGACTTTTCTTCTATTAATATCAAAATAATGACAGACTCTGAGCATGATTCAATTGAGCAATTATAAGTTACTGGAGCCCATAAGCTAATTTGCTATTCAATTGGCATCTTGCAGGCTACAAATGGGTTACCAGTTATGGCCTTGAAATCCTTGCGGTTTTTAAAAACGGAACTTACAGCCTCTCAAAGTCTTTGATGTCTCCCTAAAATCGCAAATCGCTATTCAATTGAAAAAATCCCTCAAGCCGGCAAATGTTTTCACACATAAACAGCAAATGGAGAAGAAAATCCTATGGGTGCTGGAGAGGACGCCCAAGAGTTAAATACATATGTGTAGCACTGTAAAAGCAAATAACAAAAATCACTACTGCACAGTAAATAACGGGGAAATCGATGAAAGACATTAGAATTAATTGCACACCAGTCTCAAACTCGCAAATCGCCAATCAAAAATCATTTTATTTTATGTTTCATATCGGGTTATATAGATCTCAATGAGTTAATACATATCAAGCCACCCACATGGACTAGAACAGTGTCAGCATTATGTTTCATTATATGTGTTTTGTAAGTCTGATTGCATATCGGACCTTCAAACTCTAATTGTTTGACATGTAACCTCCATGTTTTACTGCTGCATTGATGATAGTCTCATTTTCTATTGGCTGTTTCTAAATGGGTAGTTATAGTCTTGCTAATTGATCATGTTCCCGCACTGAACTGCTACATATGCAACCATGGTTTTTGGTTTTCGACCCATAACTTGTGGGCTTGCTCAATTGAATAGCACCAGAATTGGAAATAATGGGAGCCCGCAGCGCCCGAAGACATACGGCCTGTATCCCACGAGATGTGGCCTTGCAATTGAATTGGGCTCTATGTAGAAAATAGGATATTTCTGTAAGTTACACTTAGGAATTGGTAACAAATATATATGAAAAATAAATATTCCTATTTAGAAAACTTATCTCTTCTCATCATCTTTATTAACTTAAAATTAAAGGAAAAAATGACACATAGCATTAAATTATATTTGCTAATAAAAAAAGAAATATGGTTGAGGTACTTGATATCCACATGGCTAAATTAAATTGCTCTAGCGCTACACCCATGGGCTGAACTACTGCTTCCCTGCTGATCCCACCAATATATTTCACGTATAATTAGTTACTTTCTAACAATTATGTTTCAGATATGTTTAATGATTTACAACATCTGAACACAAAAATCAAGGTTCATGAAAATAATCATCGTGCTACTTAGGACTTGTCAACTCTAACATAAAAACTTACCTATTTTTCCAAAGGTAATTGTAAATTATTTTTATATATATTCTGGATCAGAATTATTTTTATGTATTTTGCAATTAATCACTTTGAACATCTTATGGTGATTTTGTATACCTTCTCTGCTTATTGTTCTTTATATACATGTCCATTGAATACAAGTTGTGGCAGGAATAGATTGGTTTTACCAAAAGCAGTTTTTTCGGGACATAGCAATACTCTCTGTAAGGTCAAAGGGAACTATGGTATTTTCCTAAATTTAAAAAAAAATTAAGAAACCCATGTCTGGCCCCTCGCAGGATGTAATTAGCTGCTGGTGCTGGAGTGGGAGTCCAGACCGGAGGCTCAGAGCTCTGATGTCGGGGGAGAACAAACCAGCCGCTACACAGGCTTGGGGCAGAAACGCCTGAACTTGCTCTTGTAAGCACACAACAAAGAGACAAGAAGCCAAGGTTTATCGATCATCGCAAGTATATACCGGATATTTGGAGAGTAAGCGAGCATTCCCAGCGAGATTTGCCTATAACTACGATTGAGGAGGCCCGTTTCCAGCACGGACCATCCAGGTGCGCCATTGGGGAAACGCCTTACTAAGCCTGCCCAGCAAGCTCACACAACAGAAGGTGAAGGTAAATGATTGGGTTATTAACCCCTATTACAATGTCTTGAATCCTTCTGTCAATACATAGCCGAGGTAAGCTCCTGCCTTATATGTCATGCCGGCTCACCCAAATATAATGTACATATAGTACAGAAGAACAGAGACTGTTGCTTGAACTGTCTGCAGCATCTGTTTTGGGTAAGAGCTGATATTTTGCTGAACTTTACAATTTGATATAAAACTGATACAGCAGTTAAGATAACAACCACCTGACATCCGTTTTGCCTATAATAATATTTGGGGAAAATTATATAAGCTAACTTCTAAGTTGAGCAAAAACAATCTCCTTAGTTTTTTTTTAAATAGGGAATTAATCTGCAATTAATCTTAAATTGTCCTGAAGCATAACTCGTGAAAATTATCCTTTGATATCTTTGAAGACTTCATAGAGACTGCATATAACCAAACTTAAACTGACCCTAAATTGATGCAGGAAATGAGAGAAAACCTGCATTGCAGGAAGATGTCAAAACCTTGCAAAACCTTATAAATACTTTAATAAAGATCTTTCTCTTAAGCAATAATGGCAGCAAAGCAATAAAGGCAAGGGAAAGCTTTTTTTTCTTTAAACTGCCCATATAAAGAAGCTATTGGAGTAATGCAGAACTCTTCCAATTATCTCATGAAAAGCCCATAAGTGGAAGCTTCTAAACCCTTACTTTAAAAAGCACAATTATCCTTGAAAGTCAACAAACTTAGATATTAATTTAGATCATGATGTCGACTAGGTCTTCTGTTTAATGCTACGGAGCTTAAATCCTCTCCATCTGAACCTTAAATCTGAGAACATATGAAAATAAAGATTGTGCTTAAATATTCTTTTTGGCTCCTAAAAAGAAGATCATTTTAAAACGCTTTGAAATAATAAAGTTGTTTTTTCTCCTCTACTGCTGAAAAAGATCAGAAATTAACCTTATTTAGGTGAGTATCTCAAACTACATCTTAAGGAGCAGCAAAGATCCACTCCATTCATGAAGACAATGTTTACTTACTGAACTCTATAGAGTTTAAAATTCCCTCTCTATGGGCCTCATTCTATTATCGGCCGTAAAACGGCCGCAAAGCTGCGATTCCTTTCGGCCGTCTTTCGGCCCCGTGTAGAGCTACCTTTACCTTGCAATTCAAATAGACGGCGCCACAAGGATATCCCCCTTACGGCGGGCCGCATATCATGCAACCGGCCGTAAGCTCAGAAATCTTTAAATGCAAATATAAATTCAAGACGGCACTGTAAAACTCTGTAAATGCTAGGGATCATAATGGGGGACATGAGGAATAATAGCAACACCCTCTCAAGCTTGCACATCAGCCCAAATCCGATATTTCATTAACGGTTTATTTTCCGTCCCGCAGCCTGTTCACGGATATTTGACATGAATTAAAATAAAAACTATTTTCGGATTTGAGTGTAGGGGAATGTTGTGCTATGAATGCTAACACCCCAATCACTTTATAGTCTCCTCAGAGTGCAGGATGGCTTTAGTATGGCTTTATTATGTGCTTAATTGTGTGCTTGCGGGACCTTTTTGGTGCAAGTAAGCTGCGGCTCGGTTTTAGCCTTTGCGAGAGGGTTCCCGGAGCAATAGAATAGCAACCAGGGTTTTCTTGCGGCGGAAACTCTTGCGGCCATTTAAGATCAAAGGCTTTCCTACGGCCCGTGCGGCCGCAAGGGATAACAAGGCGCCGGCCGCAAGCCTGCCGGAGCCCCCGGCCGGAAGGAAATAGAATAGGCAAATATCCTGCAGCCGGTCCTTGCGGCCCCGCATTTCCTACAGCCGATAATAGAATGAGGCCCTATGTCTTTGCTAATAAAGAATACTCAGGAAAATGTAAGATTAAAATAGAGAGGGTGTCAATATTCTAGGGTTTGTGTATTTACAAAGAAGACTGCTTAGAAGATCTCTCAGAATAATAAAGTTACTTTTTCAAACTCAGAGCGACCTTCTTTGAGCAATCTACTCTAAGAAAATGCTGCTTAAAAGTACTTTTTCAACGCTGTTTATAATTTACGCAGAAAGGGTCTTTATGGAATTCTCTGAGTAAGCATCTACACTATGTGCTATTATACCAGTATCCTTTAGAAAGAACGACTATACTAAACTATACCTTGCTGACACACAAAAGGAGTACTTACTTACTTATTTTTTAATGTACCTACATTTACTCAATCTAATAAAAAATATACAAAAAGATCTATCTAGTTGTTCAGAACATGCATGCATAAAATTATATATCAGAAAATCCTCTAAAGAAAAGAGAACAAATAAATGCAAAATTGATGCAACCCTTTTTAAAATCTATAGAAGACAGAGGAAAACTAAAAAAAGAAATTGATAGTTTCTTTGAAATAAATGAAAACTCTGTAGAACTTTTCATATTGATATCCTGGGTGTCAGCAAGAACAAAATCTAGGGGCGCTTCTTTAAGAGATTTATATATCCGACTAGGTAAATTAAATAACGCAAATAATCATTCCCCATCAAAAGATCTAATAAAAGAAATTGCAGGGCTACAAGCAAATGTCAAGAGGATTTTACAAACCCAAGTGGATAATAATATATTAAAATTACAACAGAAACAATACCACTTTGGGAATAAAATCGGTAAATGGACAGCCAATTACTTAAAATTTAAAAAATAATAATAATAGAAGTGAAAAAATGAAATATCAAAAAGGTAAAATAGTATTTAATCCAGCAAATAGAAGAATACTTTGCAGAATACTACAAAACATTATATAATTTAGATGATAATCCTGAATTTAAGAAACCAACTAGGGAACAGATCAAAAAGTTTCTATCTAATATAAATTTACCTAGAATATCTGAGGAATAATTAATGAAATTAGATAAGGATATAGTAGAAAAAGAAATAGAAACCTGCATTTCAAAACTTAAGCCTAACAAAGCGCCGGGCCCTTATGGCTTTGTGAATTTCTATTATTAGACATTTATGCCATCTCTGATGAAACATTTAAAAAATATGTCAAACAAAATCAAACATTTGGGAGTTGCCCCTTTGGAAACCCTTGAAGCAGCAATTGTTCCCATTCCAAAAACTGGGAAAGACCATACTGAATATAGAAACTATAGACCCATATCACTGATCAATACAAATGTGAAAATGTATGCAAGTATTCTTGCTGGAAGACTGAGTTAAACCAAAAAAAGACAAGGAGCAGATAATAGCAGAAAACGTATCCACTTATTTGCATTCCTAGAGCAAGAAGGTATGGCAGCAATGGCCTTAACCTTAGATGCCGAAAAGGCATTCGATAGGGTAAATTGGGAGTTCCTGGAATTAGTGCTAATTTGGCTTAGGCAAGTTTGTCTCTTATGCTGTCAAAGCTTTATACTCTAATCTTACAGCCTATACCACTGGAGTAGGCTTTAGATCTGATAATTTTATAATTTAAAACGGAACATGTCAGGGTTGTCTTCTGTCCCCTCTCCTTTTTGTTTTGATAATTGAACCCCTAGCTGAATTAATTAGAAATGAAAAAGATATTGCAGGGATTCAAATTGGGTCTATACAACACAAAATTACTTTATCCGCCGATGACATGGTTATCATTCTAACCAATCCTTTGAAATCCTTTAAAACTTTATTACACATTATTGAACTATACAGTAAGTTGTCTTGCTATAAACCCTAACTCCACTAAAACTGATATCTTGATGTTGAATATAGACAATGAACTGACAGCTAAACTTAAAGATACATATTCCTTCAATTGGAGTAAAAATGGTTTAACACATCGGGAAATATAATTCACTTCAAATATAAGATCATTGGTCCTTATTAATTTCGATAAATTATACAAACATATAAGTAAGATATTACCACAATGGGATAGCTT
The DNA here is from genome assembly GCA_027410445.1 of Discoglossus pictus. Taxonomy (NCBI): domain Eukaryota; kingdom Metazoa; phylum Chordata; class Amphibia; order Anura; family Alytidae; genus Discoglossus; species Discoglossus pictus. Next base: position 22,954 of record JAPZIH010001232.1, read on the forward strand.
AAATCTTTCCTGGAGGGAAGAATAGTAGACATTAATATGGTTATTCTGTCAAAAATTGCATATCTGATGAGGAATATTCCCTTAAAAATCACAACATCTTTGTTAGATAAAAGCTCAATTTATTTATAAGACGAAAAAAAATGTATCAAGAAAGATATTTCGTTCAGAACAATTGCCAAAGGAGGTTTAGCCTCTCCTAGCCTATTAGAATATGATGACGTAATAAATCTTTTACATATATTGAGATTGTGTGGCTTTGAACAAAGCCTACCATTCTATCAGAGAGATTTTTGACACGTGATTTTGAGCTAAATCATCTAATTTGGTATAAGGATATACAAAAAAAACAAATTAAGGAAGTTGCCTTTGGTCTCTCAGAATTTACTGAGAACATGGTACCATTGTAATAGGAAATATAAGCTCATACCTTTCCCATCTCCTAACTTTGATTGAGGCATTATATGATAAAGATATACCCCTTGCCTCTCATTCCTGAACTTCTGGAGAGACTTCGCTCAGCTAAAATATTTACGAAACTTGACCTTCGGTGGTCATATAATCTGGTTTGCATAAGACCAAATGATGAATGGAAAACAGCTTTCAGAACCAGGTACGGGCATTAAGAATATTGAATAATGCCATTTGGGCTTTGTAATGCCCCTGCAACTTTCCAGCATCTTATCAATAATGTACTACGAGATCTCCTGGATCAGTTTGTTGTGGCATATTTGGATGATATCCTAATATTCTCTGATAATCTTGAAAACCACAGAAAACAGGTCCGTATAGTTCTAGAGCTCCTTCGTACCCACCACCTATACATTAAACTGGAAAAATGTGAGTTTGAACAAACAGAAATTCAATTCCTGGGGTATGTAATAACTCCTAAAGGCTTAAGTATGGACGCAAGTAAAATTAAAGCTGTGCTGTACTGGCATATCCCCAAGAATGAAAAAGATATTCAGAGATTTCTGGGGTTTGCCAATTTTTACAGGCGTTTCATTAAGAATTTCTCTGCTGTTATTACACCGATCACTGAACTTACACGTAAAGGGACTCCTTTTCAGTGGTCCGATAAGGCTGATACCGCATTTTCCCAATTAAAGACTCTGTTTACATCTGCCCCCGTCCTGGTACATCCTCAGCCGGAATTACCATTTATTATGGAAGTTGATGCTTCTGATTCAGCTGTTGGTGCTATACTGTCTCAAAGGACTGGACCTAAGACGCTGTTACATCCGTGTGCCCTCTATTACCGCCAGATGGTGCCAGCAGAAAGAAACTATGACATAGGGAATAAAGAACTATTGGCTATAAAAGCTGCCTTCACCGAATGGAGACATCTCTTGGAGGGCGCTACCCATCCAATTACTGTCCTTACACATCACAAAAATCTGGAATGTATTCGATCAGCTAAGAGACTGTCAGCCAGACAAGCACGCTGGTCCCTATTCTTCTCGAGGTTTAATTTTTTGGTTACATACCGTCCAGGCTCCAAGAATGGTAAGGCCTTGTCTAGAATAGCTGACCCCCTCCATACTACCGTAACCAAGACCACCATCTTGCCGGAGGATATATTTATAGGAGTTACTTTTCCTTCTGATCTGATGTCTCACATTAAAAAGGGCTACGCTGAAGACCCAGTTCTTCGTGATCTTCCTTGTGATCTCCACATGACGATGCTTAATGGGTTTTTGATTTTTCAACAACGTCTGTTTGCTCCGGAGTCAGTGCGACTGGATCTTTTATGTTTCTACTATGACTCAAAACCAGCAGGTCATCCAGGAATCCGAAAGACGCAAGAGCTACTTGCCCGATCCTTTTGGTGGCCCAAGTATTATGAGGATGTTAAGAAGTATGTGTCCTCTTGTGATGTATGTGCCAGACATAAGACTCCTCGCTCATCCCCTGTTGGCTTGCTTCAGCCTCTTCAGATTCCTCATCGTCCCTGGGGATCTATATCCATGGACTTTATTGTGGAACTACCTCCCTCTAAGGAACACACTACCATTCTTGTTGTTGTGGACAGGTTAACTAAGATGGGTCATTTCATACCAGCTCGTGGTCTCCCTTCAGCTAAACAGACGGCTGACCTGGTTATTCGGGAAATATTTTGCTTGCATGGAGTGCCTGATGAAGTAGTTTCTGACAGGGGAGTGCAGTTTACATCTCGTTTTTGGAAACATTTTTGTTCTAATCTAGGTATTAATGTAAATCTGTCATCAGCTTTTCATCCACAAAGTAATGGACAGACTGAGCGAACCAAACAGACTTTGGAGCAATGTTTGCGGTGCTATATTAGTTACCTGCAGGACGACTGGCTGGATTTTCTACCCATGCGGAGTTTGCCTATAACAATGCCCAACACTGCTCCACTTCTTTGAGCTTATTTTTTGCCAACTATGGTTACCATCCAACCTTTCTAGTGAGTTTCCCAATTACTACTTCCATTCCTGCAGTCACAGATCGGCTAACCACCTTACGAGATTCCCAAGACCTGTTGAAGGAGACTCTTTCGAAGGTTCAGGAATGTTACAAGAGAGCTGCTGATAGGCATAGAACGGAGGCCCCAGTTTATCATGTTGGTGACAAGGTTTGGCTGTCAACAAGGAATCTTAAGCTTAGGGTTCCTTCTCATAAATTGGGTCAGAGGTTCATGGGACCTTTTGAGATCATCGCTTAGATCAATGCTGTCACTTTTCGTTTGCAACTTCCAGATTCCATGAAAATACATCCGGTGTTTCACGTTGCACTGCTGAAACCTTTCCATGCAAAAACTTTCCCTGGCTGAGCCCTGTCTGCCCCCCCCTCCAGTCCTCGGGGATGGTGAGGATGAATACGAGGTGGAGAAAATTCTGGACTCCAGGATCTTCCGCAACAAGCTTCAGTATCTGGTGCGTTGGAAAGGCTATGGTGAGGAGGACAGTTTGTGGGAACCAGCGGACAATATTCACGCTCCTGACCTTCTTCGGTCTTTCCATGTGTAGTACCCTGCTAAACCGGGTAATAGGGCATCCAGAAGCTGCACCTATAGAGGCGGGGGTAATGTGAGGAATTGACTCATCTGAGTTTTGTACCCTGGTCCCCAGGCTGCTGATCCTCTTCCTTACCACTGCGCCAGCCTGCCTTTGTGAAATTCCTGGAGATCTGATAACCTTGACTCTACTAGCAATAGCATCAGTGACTAAGTCTCTTCAGCTGTGTCTGGTCATGTGTCTGGTCCTTGGCCTATATAAGGCACTTCCTGTTTATGTACCTTGCCAGATTATTGTGGTTCCTGATCCCTTCAATAAAGCTTGTTCCTGTTTCACCTACAAAGTTGCTGAATTGGATTATTGCTGACCTAGGCTGCTGGTCTCCAAAACCTTGTGATTTCTATATCATTACACTTACACTACCTGATCGATACAACATCATACCTGATGTTTTAAAGCATGTTATTCCAAACAATTTAGGAATGTTAGGTGATTTATGCCTTTTGTGGCTTAAAACCAGACTCTGCTTCAACTATGTAATTTTCCGTGGGAGTTTTGCCATGGATCCCCCTCCGGCATGCCACAGTCCAGGTGTTAGTCCCCTTGAAACAACTTTCCCATCACTATTGTGGCCAGAAAGAGTCCCTGTAGGTTTTGAAATTCGCCTGCCCATTGAAGTCTATGGCGGTTCGCCGATGTTCGCCGTCCGTTCGCGAACATTTTATGAAATTCGCGTCCGCTGTTCGCGAACCGAAAATTTGATGTTTGCGACATCACTATAGTACACATACATAAAAAAAAAATAATAATAAAATAAACATAATCTACATTGTACTTACCTCCCTGCGATGTCTCCGGCCTCCTCGTCTTCTGCCCCGGATGGGACCTGGAAGCATCTGCACTCAAAAAAAATGTAAAAAAAAACAACACACATCCGCACTCGCGGATGTCCCCGACGCTAATGAGCCTCCTATGGAGTGTTCCAGAATAAAGTTGGCAATGGCGGCTTCTGATTGGCTGAAAACTCTGTCTATCAAATTCAGCCAATGAGAAGACGCCAATTGTGAGCCAATGAGAAAGGGATACAACCCCAAATCCCACTCTGATTGGATAAGGCAAAAGGCTTTATTGCCATCAGAGAATAACAATGGGATACACCCCCACGCGGTGATAGGCTGAAGACATCTGCGCCTCCCCATTGGCTGTAATACTGATTGACACTGACAACAGCCAATGGGAAGGCGCAAATGCCTTCAGCCAAACAGTACGTGGGGGTGTATTCCATTGTGATTGGCTGTTGTCAGTGCAACAAATCAGAATGCACAGATGCCTCCAGCCAATCACCCTGTGGGGGTGTATTCCATTGTGATTGGCTGAAGGCATCTGCGCTTTGTGATTGGTTTAAATAAAGATTGACAGGTACATTATGCAATCAGAGTGGGATTTTAGGGTGTATCCCCTTCTGATTGGCTCACACATTGGCGCCTCCTAATTAAGTGTATTTGATAGACAGCATTTTCAATCAATCAGAAGGCGCCATTGCATATTTTCTTCCGGAAAAGTCTCCGGGAGGATCATTAGCGTTGGGGATGTCCGCGAGTGCAGATGTCCGTTATATTTTTTTTTTTAGAGCGCGGTTCCAGGGCGGGGCAGAAGAGGAGGAGGCCGGAGTGATAAGTACAATGTAGATTATGTTTATTATATTTTAGAAGAAGGACGGGGACATGCTGGAAGAGTGAGTAGAATATTTAGAATGTTTAGAATCTTTAGAATGTTTATTTATTTACTGTTAATGTGTTGCACTAATTTCTAAGTTTTTTTCCCTAGGTGGCTGATCTGAAGGAACATTTACAAAGGTAAGTGGTCTTATTTTATTTTAGCTTAGAATTAGATTATTTATATATAGATAGCATTTATTGTATGTTAGCTAGGGGTATGTGTTTTATATAGATAGCATAGCATGTATTGTATATTAGATTGTGGTATTTATTTAGATTGGTGCATGTATATTAGATAGATAGGATGTATATTAGATAGATAGTATTTATTGTATATTAGATAGATTGGGTGATGTATATTATATAGATAGGATGTATATTAGATTATGGTATTTATTTAGATAGATTGGGAAATCTATATTATATAGATAGGATGTATATTAGGTTATGGTATTTATTTAGTTAGATTGGGGGATGTATATTAGATAGATAGGATGTATTGTATATTAGATAGGGTGTATTGTATTGTATTTAGTGATGTCGCAAACATATAATTTTCAGTTCGCGAACCCCGGACGCGAACTTCATCAAACTGTATTGACCCCCATAAGTGACAGTGTTAATGAAGGGCTTATGGGGGTCTATATTGACCCCCATGCGTGAGGGGGTTAATGAAGTGCTTATGGGAGTCGTTATTAACCCCTTATGTGACAGGGTAATGAAGGGCTTATGGGGGTCTGTATTGACCCCCATGACTTACAGGGTTAATGAAGGGCTTATGGGTGTCTTTATTGATCCCCATGAGTGACAGGGTTAATTTAGGGCTTATGGGGGTCTGTATTGACCCCCATGAGTGACAGGGTTAATGAAAAGCTTAGGGGGGTCTATATTGACCCCCATGAGTGACAGGGTTAATTAGGGGTATATGGGAGTCTGTATTGACCCCCATGAGTGAGGGGGTTTATTAAGTGCTCATGGGGGTCTGTATTTACCCCCATGAGTGACACAGTTAAAGAAGGGCTTATAGGGGTCTGTATTGACCCCCATGAGTGACAGGGTAAATTAGGAGTTTATGGGTGTCTGTATTGATCCCCATGAGTGAGGGGGTTACTTAAGTCCTTATGGGGGTCTGTATTGACCCCCATGAGTGACAGAGTTAATGAAGGGCCTTTTGGGGGTCTATCTTGACCCCAATGAATGAGAGGGTTAATGAAGGGCTTATGGGGGTCTGTATTGACCCCCTTATGTGACAGTGTTAATGAAGGGCTTATGGGGGTCTATATTAACCCCCATGAGTGAAGGGGTTAATGAAGTGCTTATGGGGGTCTGTATTGACCCCCTTATGTGACAGGGTTAATAAAGGGCTTATGGGGGTCTGTATTGACCCCCATGTGTGACAGGGTTAATGAAGGGCTTATGGGGGTCTATATTGACCCCCATGAGTAAGGGGGTTAATGAAGTGTTTATGGGGGTCTGTATTGACCCCCATGAGTGACAGCGTTAATGAAGGGCTTATGGGGGTCTGTATTGCCCCCCATGAGTGACAGGGTTAATGAAGGGCTTATGGGGGTCTATATTGACCCCCATGAATGACAGGGTTAATTAATGGTTGATGCAGCTCTGTATAGAGCCCTATGCGTGATAGTGTATATATATATTATTTTATAACGGGTCCTTTAAGGACCTTTACGCAGGAATTTTGAATTTTCATTGCAGCGGGGCGTTTGATCGGGACCCCCACTGCAAAGGTTAAGGTTAGAGTTTCCATTTTTTCTGTATTAACCTTGTAGTGGGACACTTTAGAAAACAGGTCTAATTTTTTGTTTAAAGCTATTAAAGATTCCATTGGAATGGTTACAGTAATCAAGACATCATCGGCAAACATACTGATTTTATCTGTTTACCCCAAAAATGTGTATACCTTCTATTTGTTCATTTATCCTGATGCTTTCTGCTAATGTTTCTATTACCAAAACAAATATCAGCGGAGACAGGTGACATCCTTGTCTAGTACCATTATGTATCTTGAACTTCCTTGTATCAAATCCCTTACCAGTTACATATGCCGAGGGATTGCTAAAAAGGACTCCTACAGCTGTTGTTGAAAATGTATCAAAACCATATTTCCTTAAAACCAAGTCCATGATTTACCAGTTGACACTGTCAAAGGCCTTCTCTGCGTCCAATGACAGGGCCAACAATGGGATCTTCATGAACTTGGCATATGAAATGATATCTATAAACTTTCTAGTATTGTCGGTTATTTCTCTTTTTCTTACAAAACATATTTGATCTAGATTGATTAACTCAGGAAGAATCTCATTCAACCTAATTGTCAAAATCTTTGAAAACAATGTTTTATCTGTATTCATCAATGAGATGGTCTAACACTTTTACATACAGATATATCTTAATTTTTTGGGGAATTGTAACTTTTCATGAAATAAGCATATCTGATAGAATTGATCCCTTTTGTTTTATTTCAATAAACACTTTTCCAAGGTACTCAATCAGTATAGGGGCAAATAATTTGTAATATTGATTTGGAATCCTATTTGGAACAGGTGATTTACAGTATCTTTCTTAACATTTGTTATGGCAATTTGTATTTCTGACACTGATATTTCTTTGTTCAGGTTTCTGATATAGTAGGTAATTTTAAATTATCCAAGAAGTTGCTAATATCTTGTTTAGATGGTTTAACAAATTCTCTTTGCTCTTCCACATTATAAAGAGTGTTGTAATAATCATAAAAGATCTCAGCAATTTCTTCTGGTTTCCTGCATTCTTTGTCTGCTTTATTCTTAAGCATGACAATTATGTTTTGTGATTCTTTTTTAATCAATTTATTTGATAATATTTTACTATTTTTATTTCTAAGAAAGTAATGTGTTTGTTGAGCTAACCATATAGCTTTATCAAATCTTAACTGTTCTATTTTCCTTATTTGTAATTTATTTTCTTTTAGTTCATTTATATTTTTCTGATTCGGTAACGTTTTGTTATCTCTTTCTCTTCTAGCTATTTTCATATATAATTTTCCAAAACTGAGACAACTGTTTCCTCCAATGTTTATCCCATTTTATCATGTCCTCTAATATATGCTTTGTGTGCATTTCAGACTGTAATGTCTGAAATAACTGATTCGTGATTTCCTCCATTTTCTTTCAAGATCTTTAAGTAAGTACATTCTAATTTTCTTATATTATAATTGTTTTATAGATTGGAATTCTATTACCGTTTTGCATTATTAACATTGAGTGATCAGACCAATAAACAGTTTTAATTTCACTTTCATGGATAGATCCTAAAGCTTTTGCATCCACTAGAAAATAATCCAGTCTAGAGTAGACTTTGTGTCTATATAAGAAATGTGTATAATCTCTTTGGTTTCCATACGTCATATATATTAAATGTAATTAATGTTTTAAATGTCTTTTTGACTGTGCATCTCGTTCAGGCTTAATTAAGGATTTTCTATCTATTTCAGGTTTGAGATACATATTTAAATCTCCACATACTATTAGTACTCCATACTTAATTTTATTAACATGTTTCAAATATTTTTTTTTTCCAGAAAAGTATTCTGTCCTGTATAAAGAGAATAAATATTAAGGATAGTATATTGTTGGCCATTTATGCATCCCAACCAGATTATATATCTAGATTATTTATCTATTTCTCTATATTCCTCAATTATATTTATATCTTTAGGGCCTCATTCTATTATCGGCCGTAAATCGGCCGTAAGGCTGCGATTCCTTGCGGGGGTTCTGTTAACTCGTGATTCTATTATACGGCCCCGCAAGGATCTCCTCTTACGGTAGGCCGCATATCTTGAAACCGTCCGTAAGCTGTGAAATCTAAAAACGCAAAAATAAATTCAAGCCTGCACTGTACAGCTCTGTAAATGCTAGGGATCATATTGGGGGACATGAGGATTAAAAGTAACCCACTCTCAAGCTTGCACATCAGCCCAAACCCGAGTTCAAATTAACTGTTTATTTTCCGGCTGCGGCGTGGGCGGGTCTGAGGTGCTCCAAGCACTCTGGACTTTTTACATGGATATTTTACGGATATTAAAAATAAAATATTTAACGGATTTGAGTACAGGATAATTATGTGCTATTTTTTCTAACACCTAAAATCCCTTTATATTCTTTTGAAAGTGCAGGATGGCTTTATTTGAGCTATTTTATGTGCTTAATTGGTGCTAGCGGGACCTCTTTCCTGCAAGTAAGCAGCGGCTCGTTTTTAGCCTTACAGAGAGGTTTCCCGGAGCAATTGAATTGCAAATAGGAATTTCTTACGGCCGAAACTCTTGCGGTCGTTTTAGATCAAAGGCTTTCCTCTGGCGCGAGCGGCCGCAAGAGATAGCAAGGCACCGGCCGCAAGCCTGCCGGAGCCCCCGGCCGTAAGGGAATAGAATAGCCGAATAGCTTGCGGCCGGTCCTTGCGGCCCAGCAACGGCTGCGGCCGCTAATAGAATGAGGCCCTAAGTATTTATGACATCTTATCAAAAACCACATATTTTTAAAAAGTCCAATTTGAGAAATATACAAAAAAAAAAGAAAAATATATATAAAGTACATTCATTTCAATTATGCATTATATACATGATATTCACATCCCCTCACCTTTTTCCATCAGAATTATTCGTATTTAAAAAATTATTTTTTATCACAAAAAATGTATACAAATTGCTTAAAATGTTAATATTGATCATATCATAATTATTTAACATTACACCACTTTCCCCTAAATTTTCATTATTTAAAAGTTTATACATTATCACAGAAAAATATGAATTCCTTAAAGTGCCAGTGCCAATCATATCATAAATCATTATCATTCACTTGTCTCTGATTTCTTAGGGATCATTCTTAAGCTTACATATAATATCAATATTTCCTCATACTATTTCTCTAATTCTAAGATATTCTATATCTATAGATTTTCCTTTGTTACCATTCTTTCTCAATTTAATTTTCTTGTTATCTAATAATATTAATCTTACTGTGTTTAAAGTGTAATAGTGCAAATTGTGCAACAACGGAAAGGAAGAAAAAAAAGCTCTCTGTTTCTATCTTTATCTATACTTAGTGTTATATTTCTCAATTAAACATATTTATTATCCATAGCATAAGGAAAGGACAAGAAGACAAAGGGAGAAGAGAGTTTATGTAAAATTCCAAAAACCTTAGGAATGGGAGACCAAAGGGAGGTCATTAGGTATTGGAATACTGTCCATTCTTTCTATTTAAATTATTGTTCTTGTTCCAATGTTGTTTCAAAGGGGAGGTGCATTTCTTTTAGATGTTTTTCTGAATCACTTAAATAATTGAAGGTAGTTCTTTGATTGTCTTTAGTTACAAATAATTTGATGGGGAATACCCACCTATATGGTATATTTGAATTCCTTAATGCTTTTGTTATTCTACGAAGTTCTCTTCTACCATTCAGTGTGTTACTTAATAAATCTGCGAAAATTGGCAATTTCTCATATGGGGTTTGGAATTGATCCGTGTTTCTAGAAAATCTTAAGATTGCTTCTTTATAAAACATTGAGTGAAGTCTCACTATGATATCCCTAGGGGTATCTTTCACAATACCTCCCGGCAGTGGAAGTCTATGAATTTTATCTATTCTCTCCTCCCCCAGAAAAACTTGAGATATGAGGACAAATCTTTATTCAAAATACCTTCTGAGACCCCTCTTATTCTCAAGTTCTTCCTCCTAGAGTAATCAATGTGTATTCATTTATAAGAGTTTTCAATTCATTTTCAATAAATTGTACATAAGTTGTCATAGATATTTGATCGTTAATTAATTTCTCATTTTTAATTTTTACTTCTTGCAATCTATTTTCCAAGCTTTTTATAGTTTTAGTACTATTTAGAATTTCTTGTGTCAGTTTGGAACTAATGGAAATTAGACATTTCTTAAATATTTTTGCATGACTGATATTGTTATTGGTTCTTCTTCTTCCATCATTGGATTTGAGGAATTTAATGATTTTTTTTCTGTCAGGTCCGAGTCTGACAAAGAAACATCTATTTGTGTAGGACTATTTGATTGGGAGGTATTCGTTTTTCTTTTCGGAGACAAACAATCTGTAGTGTTTCTTGTATTTCCTTTCCCCCCTTTTTTTCTAGCTGAATTTTGCTTCATTTTTAATCTTGGTTTGGTTACAAAGTTTCTTCTCCAGTGGACTGCAATTTGTCTGATTTCTTTGCTATGACCAGCCCATCTTGGGTGACCCTACATGGTATAGCTCACAGCTTCATTGAGGTACACTAGCCCTTCATCATGACAAGGTAGCGAGTCAGAAGGGGAGCTTGGGTTTACCTAATACATATTATAATTGTCTAACTACGATTCGTCGTCACGCTGCGTTGCGTAGTGCGTACTACTTAGCGATGAGCGCCGCAGGCGCTCATTGCAGGCGAGCCATGCGTAGCGAGGCGAGCCGTTAAACCGCAGCACTTAGAAAAAAAAATACGAGGTGAAAAAAATTATGAGATAAGTGGCAGAACCAAAACAATAAAAAACACTAAATACACACTAAAAAATAAAATAAAGGTCACTTACAGCATGGGGGACCAGGCAGGACGTCTGGAAGTGAGTTGGAACTCCAATTTACATCGATTTAGCCGAGTTCAAAGATCGAAAATTGGCTAAGCGAGAAAAAAATGGCCGCCGAAAAAAAAATGAAAACGAGGCTATACTACTACGAACTGCATAAAACACAGCCATAGATGTGTTCGAAAAACGAGATAAAGGATGCGGATTAACCACGCAATGTGTAAAAAGACAGTAGCGAGTACATTTTACGAAACACAATTACAGATTTACGCATTAACATAGATTTCTCGCCTTTGTCTCGTGCCACATAGGATTTCCCACCGAAACAACGCATTTGGCTCGCGCAACTGTGGATTTCCCGCCTAAAAACAATGCATTTGGCTCGCGCACAAAGCCTATATATAGGCACACTTGACACATAACTGACACTTTCTCCTCAGGTGATGACAGTCTGACTGGACGTTTTCTGATGCCGGGAAATCTCAAGAGATTGTTAGCTCTTCAGTATACTGCTTCAGCATTATTACATTACAAAAAGGTAAATATATTATTTATAATTATTAATTAATAAATTGGTACTTACTTAATAAATAAAAAATAATAAATGTAATTAATAGAAAAATAATATTGTGCTTACGTGTGTGAAAAAATTGTTAATAATATTTATAATGTACATTAATTAATTAATTAATGATTAATATCAAAATTAGTTAACATTTAAGAATGTGAAAACAAAAGCAACACATTGATTCATTAATTATTAATGTACATTAATTTAAGAATTATTTTGTTATATATCGTGATTACCTGTGTGAAAAAAATGTTAATAACATTCATAATGTACATTAATTAATTAGCAACACATTGATTCATTAATTATTAATGTACATTGATTTAAGAATTATTTTGTGATATATCGTGATTACCTGTGTGAAACAATTGTTAATAACATTCATAATGTACATTAATTAATTAATTAATGATTAATATCAAAATTAATTAATGTTTAAGAATGTGAATAAAAAAGCAACAGATTGATTAATTAATTATTAATGTAAATTAATTTAATAATTATTTTGTTATATATCGTGATTACCTGTGGAAAAGAATTGTAAATAACATTCATAATGTATCATTACTAATCATTAATATCAAAAAAGGTTAACGTTTAAGAAATTGCATAGAAAAAGGAACACGTTGATTAATTAATTATGAATCTATGTACATTATTTAAATAATTCAGTTCTTATATATTTTGTATAAAATAAACCAAAAATAAAAATTAAAGGCTATATACTCATGCTTACATGTTGATGTTAGATTTAGTCACACATCAGTTTAATATTAATGAACATTAATTGATTCTTATTTCATTAGTAATGTACATTATTTTAAGAATTCAGTTGTAACATACTCATTTTAAAAGACCACTCAAAAAAAAAAAAGGGAAGAGACTCATGCTTATGTCTTGACGTTATATTTAGTCAGACATTAATTTAAGATTAATACAGATTAATTGATTCTTATTTAAAGACTAACAGTAAAATTGAGTGTATGTTTATAATCTATGCTTACATATGTGTGTTCATGATCATTGATTGATATATTTATTTCATGTTTTTAATCTATGCAAAAATATGTATGTTAAGCCTAATTGATTGATACAGATGAAGCAACATATTATACATTAATTTGACTATTTTGTATAATTGCAGTGAATTGTAGCTGAATGAACAGAGATAGTGACGTTTGCACACATTGAACATCATAAGGATAATTTGGACAGGTACAGAATTTGAATTATATTACTACAGCAAGATATAAAAAAATATGATTTTAGGTTTTTAATGTAGCCAAATATATGTCTGTTGATGTTCATTTAATGATATCGATGAAGCAAAAGTTTTACAATATTCTCAATTTGATTTTACAGTTTATTTGGATCTGCAAGGGAATAAACAGACAGTATGACGTTTGCAGCCTTTGAACAGCATCAACAGCATCCTCACAGGAATAAAATTTAATTTTGTAGTGATGCATAGAAAAAGGCAATATATGATATATTTGATGAAAATTGATATTTTTTGAAAATGGAGAGTAATTATTGAGTCATTAATGTATGATATTTAATCATAACTTGAAAAAAGTTACAAAAGACAATACTAATTAATAATAATATATTAAAGAAAATAAGAAGCTTACAACACTTGCAAAAAAAAAGAAATTGATGGTATGCTGTGAATTCAATCAAGAAGGAATGTAATTGAAGGATTAATAATATAAAGATAGATATGTGCAGCTATTTCCATTTCATATATGTCAATAAAATACTTTGAAAAATGGTTTCATTTCTTTCAGTCTAAAGTGCAATATTTTAAAATGTTTTATTATTTTATTCATCTACTTTAATGGAACAGTACAAAAATGAAAATAAATGTATACAAAACAATGAACAAACAATAATTACATCTCTATTTACAATTACAGATTAAAATGGCGGAGAATGGAGAAGACAAAATTGAAAGCAAAAGAAGATTGGCAAGGGAAAGGAAGCAAAGGTGGAGAGATGCTCAGAAACCGGAAACTTCACTACGCTTGCGAGAAGAAGATCGACAGAGACTTTTAAATAAAAGAAAGATGAGTAAGAAAGCTGCAAGTGAGTGTGTTGGGGCTTCCAAGAAACGTAAAAGTAAACAAAAACATCTCTGTGAACCATTGTCCAATGATTCTATTTTGCAGAATGACTTAAATGTAGATACACAAGAAAAACATGTACATATAGAAAGTGGGTCTGATATCTATGTTGAAGAAATGCATAACAATGTATTTACTACTGCAGTAGAAGTAGGTACCTATTATTGTGGGTTACTTAATGTGGTTTGTCAGTTTTGTGGGCCTATCATTTTATAAAGGATAGAGCTACTGACGGAAATTTAATTAAACTTCCACTAAGACTCTTATTTCCTATTATTTAGAATGCATTATGAGCGATCCAACATTTCCAAATTATAATAATTTCAAACAAAACATAGGGTCTTATAACAGTGCAATTGTATTTGCTTCAATGGGTGCAACATTAGCAGAAAATGTACCAGGACATGGTCCTTACTGTTTCAGAGTTCAAGGTCAAATATACCACCAAACTTCACATTTACACCCACAAGAAGGAGAGCAAAGGAAATTTGCACAGTTATATGTCTTAGATACGATGGAAGCTGTGGAACAAAGAATGACACTTCCAGAAAATAGACAGTGTTTGCGCATAGTCTTTGAACAGCTGGATAAAATTATGCAAAAAAAAAAAAATAGTCAAGCATACAAACAATTAGCACAGCTTGAAAAAGAACAACAGGAACATGCTGAAAGACATCAATTGCCTACACCAAGAGTCAATATGGTGTTAAAAAGAGATCGCAACACTGATCAAAGAAGATATAATTTACCTACAGTAAATGAGGTTGCCATGGTGTTTAAAAATGAAGATGGTGAACCACCTTTTCAGCGGGATATTAGAATATATCCATGCAATGAAGAACAACCATTTATCAACATCAATATATTAAGCTGTAATTTAGATCCAATGACATATCCCACTTTCTTTCCAAATAAGGAACCAGGATGGGAACCAAAATTACAATTGGAAATTTATCCCAATACTAAACTTTGTATTAGATCTAATATTTCCATGCTGGAATATAAAGTGGCACAAACTGCTATCTGTGATTGTTTAAATCCAATTTTACATGGAGGAAAACTCACTCAACAATCGATTTTGATTCATATTTACAAGTTGAAGCCAATAATCTAAATTTCATTAAATATCAACAAAATAAATTTCGAGTAGAACAGCATTGTGGATTAATGGATTATGTGGCAGATTTAGCTTCCAACAGAGACATTCCAGCTGGAAGAGCAATTATTTTGCCATCCTCTTTCCAAGGATCTCCTCGCAATATGCGAGAAAAGTATAATGATGCCATGGCTATTGTTACAAAATTTGGAAAAACAGATTTGTTTATTACATTCACGTGTAATCCACAATGGCTAGAGATCAAGGAAAATTTGAATCTGGGACAAACTACTTCTGACCGACCAGATTTAGTGGCAAGAGTATTCAAAATCAAACTCAATTCATTAATACATGATATTACTAAAGCACACTTATTTGGACAATGTGTGGCTTTTGTTTACACCACTGAATTTCAAATAATTGCCACATGCTCACATACTTTTAATACTGCAGGAAAAAGACAAGTTGAACACTGCAGAGAGAGTGGATTCAGTAATTTCTGCACAATTGCCAGACCAAGAAAAATATACAAAACCTTGGGAGATTGTTACACATAGAATGATTCATGGCGGAGAGATGAATCTGAATTCACCATGTATGGAAAATAAAAAATGTACTAAAGAATTTCCAAAACAATTTCAAATGCAAACTTATGCAAATTGTGATGGATATCCTTTGTATAAAAGAACACAAGGACAAACAGCTATTATCCGTGGCCAAAAGGTTGATAATAGATTTGTCGTTCCATACAATCCACATTTGCTCATCAAGTACAATGCACACATTAATGTGGAAGCTTGCACTTCGATTAAATCAATTAAGTATGTGTATAAATATATATACAAAGGGTATGATGCAGCTACTGTTGTTGTACAAGGTGCTGGAAATAAAAACGAAAATCCAATTTTACATGATGAACTATCAAATTATTTAGATGCTCGGTATGTGAGTGCTCCTGAAGCAATGTGGCGCCTTTTGAAATTTGAGATGCATGATCGGTCACATTCTATCTATCGTTTAGCTGTACATTTGCCTCAAAGTCAGATGGTTTGCTTTACTCAAGGAAATGAAAACTGCATTATATCAAAGTGAAGACAGAGATACCATACTTACTGCGTGGTTTAAATTAAACTGTCAGGATACGCAGGCCAGACAATTTTTATACATAGAGATAAAATATCACTATGTATTTGTAAATGGTCTATGGCGACAACGAAGAAGAGATACACATAAAATCATACCACTCATTTATACCGTCAGTCCAAGGGACATTGATTTAGATGTATGTGTATGTATGTTTGTATGTGTTGTTGGTATCCTCAAAAAATCTACTACACAAGCCGGGAATGGGCCCCACACTGAAGAGAGGCAGTATGTTAGCTGTATGTGGTAGGTTTCCTGGCTTGAGTATAATTCATCCTGAGCTTTGCTCAAAGTTGTGTACTACAGCAGGCATATTCTTAAAGGAAGCCATGTTTAAAATGGTAATGGATTACAAGAGTAAAGCTTTTGTGGGGCCAGGTTCCCAGAATGCAGTGTAATAACTGTATTTCTCTGCAGGAAACATGTTTTTTTAACTTATTTTAGATGTTTAGATATGAACACAAATGTACTATTTATTTACTATGTACACAGATATATAAACACACACCCAGATAGAAATACATACTGTACATATAGTGCCTACAACTTAATAATCCATCCACGTATTTTTCTACATGCTGCAAATTAGCTTAATGTCGATCCCTCACCCTGCAAAGGTGTTTTTCTGTTTACATCATTCATGACTTAATATATGACATTAGGTGACATCATTCATGACATATCAGTAATGACATCACTCATTAAAATACATTTAATATGAAAAATGACATTGTGCATAATATCATGGCTGATGTCATTAATTATGTGATGTCATGAATGATGTCACCTACTGTTATAGATCATGTAATGAATGATGCAATCAGAACTTTGCAGGGAGAGAGGGGGATGTTTAGGTTAAGTGCGACCTAAATGTGACAGCACAGGATACATTGTATGTCTTCTAAAAGATTTCCCAATACTGATGTGAGGCTCATTGTTCTATAATTCCCTCCATTCTTAAATATAGGTATCACATCTGCTTTTCTCCAGTCATCTGGTAGAGACCCTGTGTTGAGTGAGTCTTGAGAAATAAGATATAATGGTTTGGCTATTACAGAGCCCAGCTTCCTCAGTGCCCTTGGATGTATTCCATCAGGACCCGGGGCTTTATTAACATTAATTTTTTAAAACTTCTTTTGGATTTTTTCCTGCATTAACCACTTATTTAGTGATGGTAGTGTAGCCCCATTATGCTGCTGTGTCCCAACCACTGGTGTTGTGGATGAAATTCATGAAAATGTATATTATGTCCATGATGCATTCCTTTCCTTACAATATATCATAAGATAAGGCACTAATTACTTTTATTATTTATACTGTGAGTCCTAAGATGGCTACTGAGCTGTATCCTGAGAGTCCTAAGATGGCTACTGAGTCATATCCTGGGAGTCCTAAGATGACATTTATATCCGTGTCCAAATAAGGATATGAGCCCCGCCACCTGCCAGAGCCAATCAGAAGCTTCACATAACCTGACCATAATGACATCAACATCCGAGACCAAATATGGAAGGACCCTTCCTACCTTGTCAACCAATCAATAACTCACTCACTGTCTAACAATGAGTCGTATGATTGTTATATATCTGATCAACTTATAATATATAAGTTCCTATGTTGTATTTGGGGGGGTTCGTTCGTTGGGAAGAATACAAGAAGTTTTATACCAGATCTTTTGGGTCTGTGTAAATTCTTGTCTCTGTGTGCACACATGGCCAACAGACGGATAATTTGGACAGGAACAGATATTATACAATGGGATTATATCCATCCAAAACAATTGGCGCTCCAATGTGGGGCCCTGGTTGTGACCAACAGGCAGCAGACAAGGAAGACTTTGGGACGGTCTATGGTGGCATAATGGTGCCTAATCAACTCAACTCTAATATATGGTAAGGTTCAATGTTTAAAACCCTTTCATGTATATGAATAGTGCTGCTATAGTTCTGGCGCTTTGTCTTAGGCTGCTACTGAAGGCACCAAAAGTACAGATAAATTGCTTGCCCAGGGTCTACCTTAAAGACATATCTGTACTGAATAATATCTGTTGCCTGTGTATGACTGTTGAGAGTGTGGGTTGAGTGATTGTGATTTTTCAAGATATTGTGGTCCGGGAACATACATGTGTACGTACAACAGACTCCGGGGACGGATTGGTAGTGCCTTAGTAGCACATTAAACCGGATGCAGCTGTACGTACAGACATGCATATTTATGTACTCTGGGGATCGGTGTCATTTGACAATTCCTAGGGGGGGTCTATGCATGTTGGATAGCCGAGTATCTTTCGTGGGTCATGATGTTCGTGCCTTGGTAGTGTGATAACCCCAGCAGATATCTATCACACACTAAGGTGTGAAGGCATGTATGTGGGATGCAGACTTCAGGGACAGATTAATTGTGCCCAGATAGCACAATAGCCCTGAAGGCGTCAATTTTAGCACACGACGGTGTGAGACCCTGGACTAAAATATCTTGTTTAAATGTTACTATAGTCTGTTATTGCTGGTTGTGATGCATATTTTAATGAGAAATGTAGCTTAGAATTTCTCTCCCTCTACTTATGAATTTCTCTACAGCTGTGTGTGACTTAAGGTCAGAACACACAGCGAAAGAATTTACTCCCCCTCCCATCCCGGTTGAATTATTTTAAGGACGTATCTTAGTTAAGAGAATTCTTTCTATGCCAATGCTTAAGGTCGTATGAATTTGTACGCTAAGTGAAATAACTGCTCATGTTTTCATGTTGTTGTTAAATTTGCTAGGGTAATTACAGTACGTGAAGTAAATGTTCGTGTAAAAGTAGGTGTGTCCCGAGAGGAGATTGATTTAAAAAGTAAATAATTCAAGATATATACACGGAGTTAGACTTTGAGACCACACCTCGAATAGGTATCTCAAAGGAAACAGTACCTTAGGACTGTAGACGTACCCCTAAGAGTACAGTATATATATGACGCAGACTGAGAATTGGTTACAACGTAACAATCATCAGGGGTGTCAATGAACACACCTTAGACAGGTGTGTTGGGTTTTCGGATTATTGATTCAAGAAAGAAATCTCCATAAGATCTACAATGTAATGGGAGATTATTTTGTTTGAATGCATTGCATGTAACAGTTTGCATATTTCTGTGTGCTTGTGAGTATATATGTATGTATATATATATATATATATATATATATATATATATATATATATATGTATATGCGTGTATTCTTTTGAAATATTTTGTCTGAAGTTTCTGTGTGTTTGTAACTGTACTCTCTGGAAAGGGAGGTGACTGGTCTGCATTTTGAGAAGACGTGTTAGGGGTTTGCCCCACCTCACAGTTAGCATAGCAGACCACTCCCCTTTCTACTCCCACCTTCTCTGTGTGTGTGTTAGTTTTTATGTGAAAATATGCCTGTCTGTATCATTGAGGGAAAAATAGAAGAAGGGAGGTTGCAGGAAGAAGAATGGTGGCTGGTTCTGGGTGGGAACCAAAGGTTGCTACAAGATAGTGGTTTGTGAAAAATAAAAACAAAAAAAAATGAAACTCTTAACACACCCACTGGATACACGCCCCTATACCCCATCTTAAAGGCAAACAGCACCCACTATACTGATTCTGCTGGAATCAGTGCCCTGTATCCACTACTCCTTGGCAATATTAATCCTTATTAAAAGGAAGATATAGAATTCTGTGAGTTATTAATAGCATGCGCTACGATGAAATAGCAGATCAGGCATTAATTTGTCAGATATTACACAGGATAAAACAGTCAGTGGTAATATATCATTCCAGACACGAGTCTCAGATGCTGAGCAGCCTTTGTGGAGGGATTGAAGAGAATCCATCAGGAAAGATTTATTAACATCTCGTCCTGAATACAAGGTGTTGCCATTAGAGACTTTGTTATTAGTAGCAAAAGGGCTTGAGTCTCACAAGGTAATAAGAACTACACACATTATGGTGTCTTCTGAGCAGGAGGAGACAGAGCCAACAAGAACAAGAAAGTGTTTTAATTGTAACAAAGTTGGACACCTTAGGGTTTCACCAGTTATGGTGAAGTTAAAACCAGTAGCTGAAATAGCACAAGAAACTGGTATCTCATGGCCAGAAAGTCTCCCTATAGCACTGTTAAGCGTGGGGTACACCCCTGGAGGGAAGTTTTCTCTGTCCCCTCACGAGATCCTATTTGGGTCTGCTCCTAGATTAGGGTGTTATTATCCTCAGCAATTGAAATTTAAATCTGATGTATTTGTTGATTATGTGATTGCTTTATCTCAAGCACTGACTAAAATACATGCACAAGTGTTTTCTTCTATTCCAGATCCGGAAGTAGACACTGGTACTCATCAACTACTTCCTGGAGATTGGGTCCTGGTCAAGAGATTTGTGAGAAAGAATCCTCTGGAATCCAGATGATGGTCCCTTTCAAGTTCTTCTAATTGCTGCACCGTCAGTTAAACTTGAAGGACGGCCTACTTGGATCCACGCATCTCATTGCAAAAAAAGTTTCAGCACCAGACCCATAGCAGCCAACATCATGATGATCATAACACATATCCTTTTCTGTCTGTTCTTAACTAAAGTAGAACCTTCTGCATTCATTAGTGAGAAGAAAGATGGTATTACATTTTGGTACAATCATCTAAAACACATATGATCACATTCTCCTTTGATTATTGTCATGTTGTATGTTGCCAACAGCTAAGCGTGACTCAACAATGTAACTTGTACAAACACTCCCAGCACATTATATACATATGTGTTACAGACCAGACTTGGGGAAAAATTGTAGTCATTGGGAAGCTGTAGGATGGAACACTGGGACAGCTTGGGGCTACAGACCACAGAGTGCCTTAGATAGAACAGATTGAGTGGAAGCCCTTTACTTGAACGTATGACTCTAATAAAGCCAGGCAAATGCTCGCCAAATGGCAAGACTGGAGCTAACATGCGACTTACTCTGACTATCAAGAACCCCAGACCCACAGACGCAGGTACATACATAATGGGTGGCTGGGTTAGAGAGAAGCAAAAGGACGGATTGGTAAATTTATGCTCAGAGATCTAAATGCACCACTCATATCAGAAGGACTAATGCAAGTACAACACACTCAGGCATTACCCCAAATGACTGATATCAGTGAACCTACGTACGAAGAAACCCTAGCAAATGAAACTGGGTTCACAGACCTCAACTTATGGCTGGAATGGATGAAATATAACGTAGAGTCACATAATAAGACTAATTGTTATGTTTGTGCAAGTGCCAGACCTCACCTAGGCACTGTTCCACTTATGGTAACTATGAAGGAAGAAAAGTGTTTCTTAAGTCTTTATAAAACTACCCAGACTAAAAGATCTAAATTGTGAACAATGGGAGAACAGGTATCCCATTATAACTGACAATCTACATCCAGGTAAGGTATAACCATATACCCAGGTAATTACACATGCTATACAAGGAGTACACCTCAAGGGAGAAACCTAAAGAGGTTTAAGCAAGGGTTCTGCATTATATATTGTATTGGCTTCACAGTTTACAGAGCAGACACAAACATTGGGAGACATATTTGGATATGTGGGGACATGAAGCTCAGATCAAGGCTAGAGGGTATCTGGTATGGTGAGTGTACCTGGCAAAGGTCATAATGCCATGCACATAGTGCTTATCCAAACTGATACCTCACCACACACCCTACTGACAACATCTAGACACAAAAGAAAGGTCTCTCCCCCAAAGGTATTTGACCCCCATGTGTACATAGACTCTATTGGAGTCCCAAGGGGGGTGCCTGATGAGTTTAAAGCTAGAAATCAGGTTGCAGCAGGATTTGAATCACTTTTCCATCATAATGCAAATAAAAATGTTGCTTGGATCAATTATATATATTATAACCAACAAAGGTTTGTGGATTACACAAAGAGACGCTCTGCAAAGAACAGAACAATTGAAGGCCACATCACACATGGCCTTCCAAATAGAATGGCACTAGACATGATCCTTGCTAAAAAGGGGGAGTGTAAAATGCTCCCCGACACTGGCAACTGCTGCACCTACATACCTGATAATACGGGTCCAAACGGTAAAATTACTTTAGCCATTAAAGAACTAAAAACTTGGCACAAGAATTGAAGGAGAGTTCTGGAACCACAGACTATTGGGATAAATGGTTTGGGTGGATGAATAACTGGCAGAAGGTATTGTCACAGGTTGGAATTGTCTTTCTTTCAATACTGATAATTCTTGCATTTGTTACCTGTTGTATTATCCCCTGTGTCCGAACACATATTTAAAGAAGTCAGTTGCTGGAGTCACACCAACCTTTGTGCACCAAGAAATTTATGAAATGACTATGAGGAGCATAGAGCGTTACAGTCATTGTGTCTAGAAATGAAAGTTCTACATAAACCCTTGTCCCACATGTTCCTGAAACAAGGGGTCAGGGATAGCATCTGACTCGCCTATGACAGTGGCAAGAGGGGTCATGGACAAGCCATGGCAACTCTAACATTGGTGCAGATGTGCTAGGGCTTTCTTACATTCATACATCTCATCCACAGGGACAGTTGTACACATAGTCTCTAGGGGGGACTGTTACTATTTATATGCTGTTTATATGACTTTATACCTTAATTAATACGTTTTACTAAGAAAAACCTATATCTTTACACAGACATTTTATGTAGTACTCTCTAGAAGAGGAAGATATAATACATCTAACCTGTCATATCTACAAGAATAGAATATAAGTGTAGTATGTAACATAATATAACATTTTAGGGGGGACTGTTGTGGACGAAATTCATGAAAATGTATATTATGTCCATGCATTCCTTTCCTTACAATATATCATAAGATAAGGCACTAATTACTTTTATTATTTATCCTGAGAGTCCTAAGATGGCTACTGAGCTGTATCCTGAGAGTCCTAAGATGGCTACTGAGTCATATCCTGGGAGTCCTAAGATGACATTTATATCTGTGACCAAATAAGGATATGAGCCCCGCCACCTTCCAGAGCCAATCAGAAGCTTCACATAAACTGACCATAATGACATCAACATCCGAGACCAAATATGGAAGGACCCTTCCTACCTTGTCAACCAATCAATAACTCACTCACTGTCTAACAATGAGTCGTATGATTGTTATATCTGATCAACTTATAATATATAAGTTCCTATGTTGTATTTGGGGGGGTTCGTTCGTTGGGAAGAATACAAGAAGTTTTATACCAGAACTTTTGGGTCTGTGTAAATTCTTGTCTCTGTGTGCACACATGGCCAACAGACGGATGATTTGGACAGGAACAGATATTATACAATGGGATTATTTTTATACATCCAAAACACTGGTACCTCCCTTGTGTATAACTAAGAAAATAACCTATTTAGCTCATCTGCATTTTCATGGTCACTAATTATCAGACTGTGTCACATTGTAATGTTCCTATAGCTTCCTTCCTGGTCTTCTTCCCATTAATATATTTAAAAATATTTTAGTGTTAGTCTTACTTTCTTTTGCAATTAATTTTTCATTTTCTATTTTAGCCAGTCTAATAGCCCTTTTTCTGCCTTGGTGATTTTATTGTATTCACATAAAGCAGCATCTGTTCCCTCTTTCTTGCATAATTTTAATCCCTGTTTATTTACTCTGTATCTTGATGGGATGAGATTTACTACTTTTACTTTTATTTCCACATGTTATATGGTTATAAGTATATATTTTTTAGTTAGGATTTGAATGTTGTCCATTTATGTTCAGTATTTTTCACTGTCAGTTCTCTGTCCCAGTCTATACTTTGCATTGCTAAAATCTGCCCTTTTTAAAAATAAAGAATTTGGTTTGTCCCATAGAGTTTTTATTTTTTATTTCAATCTCAAATGATAATTTTTTAACAAAAAGGCTGCCCTATTTCAACATCTGATACCATATCAATATTACTTGTGATGACTAAATCCAAGATGGCCCCATTTCTAGTAGGCTCTTGTATAACCTGGGCCAGATATTGATCCCTGAGTATACTCAAGAACCTGCTCCCCTTAACTGAACTGCTGGTCTCATTATCCAGTTTATTTCAGAGTAATTAAAATCTCCCATTATTAGAACTTGCCCATGCTTAGCTGCATTTCAATCTGTAATAATAACTGCAATTCCTCACTTTCAGTAATATTTGGGTGTTTATAGCATACTTCTACTAATATTCTTTTAGAACTTCCTCCTCCGCTATTTAACTCTACCCACAAACATACAACATAATCTCTAGTTCCAGCATAAATATCTTCTCTGTATATTCTGTATATTCAGGCTTAACATACAGACAAATCCCTCTTTCCCTTTTACCATTGGCCCTATATTTCCTAAATGGGTCATAACCATCCAGATTAACAGTCCAGTCATGAGAGTCATCCCACTATGTTTCAGTAATTTTTCACTAAGTGCTAATAATTCTAACTCTCCTATTTTACCTGGCAATTTTCTGGCATTAGCGAGCATACACCTTATGTTGTGAGTCTGTAGTTCTGAAGTGCCTGCCCCTATAATTGAGTTACTTCACAATATCTTTCTATTGACTATACTACCCCACCCCCCATCTCCTACCTCATGTCTAGTTAATTCATTCCTTACCCCCTCTACACTTTCTATCCCATTTAGTAACTGTTAGGGTTTCTACATGTGATTTCTGATAAGGTTATAATTTATAATTTATATTGATGGATTATGTTTATATTATATGAGAAAAAAACATTTCATTAATCTGAGGCATTGTTTCTTAGATGGTCTTTTTTTTGCACCTAACATGCACGGTTTTAATGTTCAGGGCTAAACATTGGTATTACTTCTTATAACTATTTAAAAAAACAAAATAATACATATATATACATTAAAAAAAAAACTAAGAAAAGAATGAAAATAAATAAAATAGAAAAATAATGACCCTTACATATGTCAAGAAGAATAATTGTATATATTTGCTTACAGAAACCAAAGTCATACATGATAACTGGTTTTCTAATAAAATAATATCTTACCTATATCTACAGTGTAGATACTCAAGTCTTTGGCTTATATGTACGCTGGAACCCAACAAACGCTTTAAAAGGTTCAGAACAATATCCGTCCTATTTATACTATTTTACAGTGTTTTTTTTTTATTCCCAATAGAATGTTGCCATGGAAATATTAGTTACTTGAGTAATCCGACAAGCAATAATTAATTTTTAATTACTAAATACATTTTGTAATAAGATGCTATGCTTTCCCTGAAAAACTATTTAAATTATAAAAGACATTAGCAACGGAAAGATCAACTATCTTTTGTGGTTGCAAAAAGTAAAAAGCAAATTGCATTAATGGTTTCAGTAAATACTCTTAAACATAATTATGAAATTTAATGATATAATTAGAGGTGAAATTTAATATTTTAATATAACACTGAGAATCCACACTTTTTAAGTTAATAGTAAATGTTTACAGCCAACATGTAAACAAGAAACATATTTTTCATTACATTTTTTTACATAGTTACAAAGTAATTGATGTTGAAAAAAGATTGTTGGTCCATCATGTTCAACCTTTTTAGATCTCCTCTGATCTTAGAAATAGGTAGATTAATTGTTATCTGATAATTGATTCAGAGGAAGACAAACAGAAAATTGAAACATTGCCAATTGTCTCATAAGAGGAAAGAAATCATTCCTGAACCAAAATATTTGTATTTGGATTACTCTCTGGATCAATACTCCTCCTTCTCTAGTTATCCAGGATAACCTTGTATGCCCTTTTTATTCAAATAATTATTCCATACATATATATATATATATAATATATATATATATATATATAACCCTTTTCTAAAATTATATATATATATATATATCTACTGTCATCACCTTCTTTGGTAGAGAAATACACAGTTTAACCACTTTTACTGTGAATAACCCTTTCTAGCCCCTCCTTATCCCTTATTAGTTGTGTTGTCCTTCTCTGTACTTTTTTCAGCCCTAAAATGTCCTTTTTATGAAGTGGTGCCCAAAATTTTCCTCCATATTCCAAATGAGGGCATACAAGAGATTTGTATAGTGGCAGAATTATATTTACTGCCCTGGCTTCTATACCCTTCTTAATGCATGCTAATATTTTATTTGGCTTTGCAGATGCTGCTTGGCATTGAGCACTGTTACCTCGTGGTTATCCCCAAGTACTCCCAATTCCCTTTCTATATCTGATATCCATATAATTGCTCCATTAAGATTATAAATTGCATGTTTTTTTTATTTCAAAATACATAACTGTACATTTATTTGTAATAAATATTTTCTGCCATTTAGTCTCCCATTTCTCTAATTTACACAAATCCCTTTTGAGTGAAAGTACATCATTTTCTGATATAATTACCTTACACAACTTCATCAGTACATTTTTAGCAAAAATAAAGACAATCCTTCTTCTAAGGCATTAATAAATATGTTAAAAATGAGACCTATAGTATTAGGGGACCTAACATTGAACCCTGGAGAATCCAACTTACCACATTATTCCAATCTGAGTATGTTCCATTTACAACAAGCCTTTGCTTCCTGTCATTTAGCCAGCTCTCAATCCATGAGAAGATATTTACTGCAATTCTCGTATCTGTTCGTTTGCTCAACAATTTTCCAGGTGGCACTGCATCAAGAGCCTTTGCAAAATCCAAAAATACTACATCTACTGAGTTACCTTGATACAAGTTCCTACAAACTTCCTCATAAAAACTAATTAGAATTGTTTAACATGACCTATCCCTCATATATCCTTGTTGACTCCTACTTATAGTATTGTTTAAAAATATAATTTTATATTGTCCTTTATTAATCCACCTAAAAGCTTTCCCACTATAAAAGT
>JAPZIH010001233.1:0-49967 GCA_027410445.1 Discoglossus pictus
AGGGGGCAGAAGGTGTCGTCCTCCCCACCCAGCGGCACTGTGAACCCCAGGGGGGCAGAAGGTGTCGTCCTTCCCCCCCAGCGGCAGTGTGAACCCCAGGGGGCAGAAGGTGTCGTCCTTCCCCCCCAGCGGCAGGGTGAACCCCAGGGGGCAGAAGGTGTCGTCCTTCCCCCCCAGTCGCAGTGTGAACCCCAGGGGGCAGAAGGTGTCGTCCTACCCCTCCAGCGGCAGTGTGAACCACAGGGGGCAGAAGGTGTCGTCCTTCCCCCCCAGCGGCAGTGTGAACCCCAGGGGGCAGGAGGTGTCGTCCTTCCCCCCCAGCGGCAGTGTGAACCCCGGGGGGCAGAAGGTGTCGTCCTTCCCCCCCAGCGGCAGTGTGAACCACAGGGGGCAGAAGGTGTCATCCTTCCTTCCCAGCGACAGTTTACCCTGACAAGGGGAGACACCAATCTCCCAGACGGCGCAGATGGGACCGTGGTCTCTGTGCCCACAGCCTGTCCAGATCCCCAACTACCCTCACTGGGACAACCGGAGGAGGGGGTAAGTACAAATTCCCTTCCCCAGCTAACTTCTAATGTGGCCCCAGGGTTAACAGAGGAAATGTTAACCCCCACTGACCCCCACGTTTCCCTGGCTACTGAGCTGGAATATGTCCCAAGTACCCCAGCAGAAGAGCTGGCATCAAGGCAGAGTGCCGCTGGCCTCTGCCCCTCAAGTCCCCTCAGCGTGTTTGCCCCATCACCACAGCGAAATATCCAGTTGCAGTAACGGCTTGTTGTGGGTGGGCTGCTCTTGCACTTTGTTGTTGTGGGGGGGCTGCTCTAGCACTGGTTTATTGTGGGTTGGTGGATCCTCTAACGGAGGCACGGACCGGCAGAAGGTCAGGTGCCTGGTTAGACTTCCCCCCAAAGGGGAGATGTGTGACGAAGTGCCCTTCGCCACTTTCTCTTGGAGAGGACTGCTTGCCAGCCTCCTGCCCTGCGACTATGGCCCTGGGACATATTGCCCTTCAAACACAGTATTCGGCCATAGCAGAGTGTATGTCACTCATTCTGGCCCTTTACATACAGGGGGGTCATTCTGTACTTGCCCTGTGGGAGCGGTGATACCCCAGATAACTATGCCATGGAGCCCATTCATAGGATGAAAGACTATGGGAAAGACTTTAGCTACATGGCAATTGAACTGTGTGAAGAGGATCTGAGCGCTATTTGGTAGTTTTCTGCGCTCAGATCCCAGCTATCTGGGGATATGTGAAATGTGAGTCAATGTGAATTGCAGTAATGCTGATGGGTTGTCAAACTAGAGAATTGACCAACAAATACTTTTGTCCGGACATCCCCAAGCCGATCCGTTGGGATCAGACCGTGTATGCCGGCTTATGGTCACGGGGGAGGTGTGTAACGGAACCCATCACTGTTTTACCCTGTTTTATGATTATTATGGTTAAAATATGATCCTACTATATGTATGCTGGTTTATGCTCTGCAGAATATTAGCCAGACTTTTGCAGACCTAGGCTAATAGATAATCCTATTACAGAGATTCAAGAGATAAGAAAGTTGTAAAGGATCCTTGCATTTTCCAAAGTGTTTTCATTCTCTGATAAGAACAAAGAAGTGTAATTGAATCAATGTCTGATTGTATCCAAGTTACCAGGGAGGTGTGACTCACCTATTGTCCTATATGTGTATTGTATGGGGGATATGTGCAATGTCTGTGTGTTATGTGTAAAAGATACTTTTACTAACTTTTGAACCCCTGG
This sequence comes from Discoglossus pictus, assembly GCA_027410445.1. Lineage (NCBI taxonomy): Eukaryota > Metazoa > Chordata > Amphibia > Anura > Alytidae > Discoglossus > Discoglossus pictus. Next base: position 1,766 of record JAPZIH010001233.1, read on the forward strand.
TCTGATTCATGCCATTTTTGTATATGTTGTTCCCCTGGGTGAGAGCTATTGAATGGTGTGGGACTTAAAGGTGTACCCCCTGTATTTGGGGTACATCCAGAATGTGGTTAAAATTGTGTCTGTTTTAATTGTGTTACCTGTTATCTGAGGGGAGGAGACGTGGGGGTTGAACCATGTAGATAATTGGCTGTTGTGATAATTATGTGGGTGTAGCCCTTCAGAGGGCACCATTGCATAAAAGGAGATTCCCTGTCATTAAAAAATAGTTCTACTTGACCCTTCAAAACGTAGCCTTGTCTCGTTATTGGAGGGGATCGCTATCATACTGGGGATTGCTATGCTTTTGCATACTCCCTTGAGCTGTAACTTCTGAACGCTTGTTCCTGATGTACTATCCTTGGAGTCTGTGGTGGTTGAGGTGTCCGGTGCGGTGCTTGTAGGCCTCGGCGCAAACTAGGACGCGTATATCAACGGAGGTACCCGGTCTGGGTGCCAGTAGATCCGTTACAGCGTCTCTTTTCCCCTCTCCCTCCCATGCAGCTTTTCCCACCCCCCTTCCCCATGTCTCTTTCCCAAATGTGTCTCTTCCCCCCCCCTCCATCCCATGCGGCTCTTTCCCCCCCATCTCCCTCCCATGTGTCTCTTCTTCCCCCCTCTCCCTCCCATGTGTCTTTCCCCCTTCCCATAGCCTCTTTCCCCTCTCCCTCCCATGCGTCTTTCCCCCTCCCCTGTGTCTCTTCCCCCCCAGTGTCTCTTTCACCCCCAATCCCTCCCATGCGTCTCTTTCCCCCCTCTCCCTCCTATCAGTCTCTTTCACCCCCCTCCCTCCCATGCATCTCTTCTCCCCCTCCCATGTGTCTCATTCTCCAATCTCCATCCCATGCATCTCTTTCCCCCTCCCTCCCAGTGTCTCTCTCCCCCATGTGGCTCTCACCCCCCCCCTCTTCTCCCCTCCTCTCACTCACCTTTGTCTTTTCCCCCATCCTCTCCCCCCTGTCTCTTTCCCTCCAGTGTCTCTTCCCCAACTCTCCCCCTGTGTCTCTTTCCCCCATGTGTGTCACTCCCTCGTGTCTCTTTCCTCCTCCCATGCGTCTCTTCCCCACCTCTCCCCCCTGTGTCTCTTTCCCCCACGTGTGTCACTCCCCCTGTGTCTCTTTCCTCCTCCCATGCGTCTCTTTCCCCGCCTCTCCCTCCCATGCAGCTCTTCTTCCCCCCTCTCCCTCCCCTACGTCTTTTCCCTTCCCTGTATCTCTTTCCCTCTACTCCCCGTCTCTCTTTCCCCCCCTCCTCCTCCCATGCATCTTTTCCTCTCCCTGTGTCTCTTTCATCCTCCCATGCGTCTCCTTCCCCCCTCTCCCTCCCATGCGTCTCTTCTCCCCCCTCTACCCCCTCTCCCTCCCATGCATCTCTTTCCCCCTCTCCTTCCCATGCGTCTCTTTCCCCCCTCCCTCTCGTGTCTCTTTCCTCCATGTGTCTTTCCCCCCTCTCCCTCTCATGCAGCTCTTCCCCCCCTCCCTCCCATGCGGCTCTTTCCCCCACTCCCTCCCATGCGTCTCTTTCCCCCCTCTCCCTCTAATGTGGCTCTTTCCTGCCCTTTCCCTCTAATGCGGCTCTTTCCCCCCCTCTCCCTCCCATGCGGCTCTACTTCCCCCTCTCCCTCCCATGCATCTTTCCTCCTTCCCTGTGTCTCTTTCCCCTTCCCCATGTCTCCTCCCCCCCTCTCCCTCCCATGCGTCTCTCTTTCCACCCTCACCCTCCCATGCGTCTCTCTTTTCCCCTCACCCTTATATGCGTCTTTCCCCCTCCCCTGTGTCTCTTTCCCCCCTCTCCATCCTATGCGTCTTTCCCCCTCAACTGTCTCTTCCCCGCGTGTCTCTTCCCCCCTCCTCTCACTCCCCTTTGTCTTTTTCCCCCCTCCTCTCCCCGAGCCTCTTTCCCCCTCCCCTGTGTCTCTTTCCCCCTTCTCCCTCCTTTGTGTCTCTTTCCCCCTCTCCCTCCCATGCGTCTCTCCCCCCTCCCTCTCCCGTGTCTCTTTGCTCCATGTGTGTCTCTTTCCCACCCTCCCATGCGTCTCTTTCCCCCCTCTCTCTCATGCGTCTCTTTCCTCCCCGCTCCCTCTAATGCGGCCCTTTCACCCCTCTCCCTCCCATGTGGCTCTTCTTCCCCCCTCTCCCTCCCATGCATCTTTCCTCCTTCCCTGTGTCTCTTTCCCCTCCCTGTGTCAGCTTCCCCCCCCTCTCATGCATTTTTTCCCCTCCCCTGTGTCTCTTTTCCCCCCTCTCCCTCCTATGCGTCTTTCCCCTCCTCTGTATCTCGTCCCTGTGTCTCCTCTCACTCCCCTTTGTCTATTTCCCCCCTCCTCTCCCCCTGTGTCTCTTTCCCTCCGGTGTCTCTTCCCCCCTGTGTCTATTTTACCCACGTGTGTCACTCCCCCCGAGTCTCTTTCCCCCCTCTCCCTCCCATGCATCTCTTCTCCCCCCTCTCGCTCCCATGCGTCTCTTCCCACCCTCTCCCTCCCATGCATCTCTTCTCCCCCCTCTCCCTCCGTGCGTCTCTTCCCCCCCTCCCTCCCTCGTGTATCTTTCCTCCTGTGTCTCTTTCACCCCCTCTCCCTCCCATGCATCTCTTCTCCCCCCTCTCCCTCCCATGCGTCTTTCCCCCCTCTCCCTCCCATGCTTCTCTTCCCCCCCTCCCCGTGTCTCTTTCCCCCCTCTACCTCCCATGCGTCTCTTTCCCTCCCTCCCCCATGTCTCTTTCCCCCCTCTCCCTCCCATGCGTCTCTTCTTCCCCCCTCTACCTCCTATGCGTCTTTCCCCCTTCCCTGTGTCTCTCCCCCCCTCCCTCCTATGCGTCTTTCCCCCTTTGCTGTGTCTCTTCCCCGCGTGTCTCTTCCCCCCTCCTCTCCCCCCCTGTGTCTCTTCCCCACCTCTCCCCCTGTGTCTCTTCCCCCCTTGTCTCTTCCCCCCAAGTCTTTTTCCCCTCCCCTGTGTCTCTTCACCGCATGTCTCTTCCCCCCTCCTCTCCCCCCTGTGTCTCTGCATGCATCTCTTCTCCCCTCTCTCCCTCCCATGCGTCTCTTCCCACCCTCTCCCTTCCATGTGTCTTTCCCCCCCTCTCCCTCCCATGCTTCTCTTCCCCCCCCCCCCCCTCCCTCCCATGTCTCTTTCCCCCTGTGTCTCTTTCCCTCCCTCCCCCATGTCTATTTCCCTCCCTCTAATGCGTCTCTTTCCCCCCTCCCTCCCATGCGGCTCTTCTTCCCCCCTCTCCCTCCCATGCGTCTTTCCCCCTTCCCTATGTCTCTTCCCCCCTCCTCTGCCTCCTGTGTCTCTTCCCCACCTCTCCCACCTGTGGCTCTCCCCGCCCCCCGTGTCTCTTTCCCCCACGTGTGTCACTCCCCGGAGTCTCTTTCCCCCTCCCCTGTGTCTCTTTCCCCCTCCCCTGTGTCTCTTTGCCCCTCCTCAGTGTCTCTTCCCCCTCCTTTGTGTCTCTTTCCCCCTCCCCCGTGTCTCTTTCCCCCTCCCCTGTGTCTCTATCCCCCTCCTCTGTGTCTCTTTCCCTCCTCTCCCTCCCATGCATCTCTCTCCCCCTTCTTCCTCCCATGTGTCTCTCTCCTCCTCTTTCTCTCTCGTGCATCTCTTTCCCCCCTCCCTCCCCATGTCTCTTTCCCCCGTGTCTCTTTCCCCCCCATTTACCTTCTGTGCATTTATTTCACCCCTCCCTCCCCCGTGTCTCTTTCCCCCATGTCACTTTCCCCCATGTGACTCCTTCCCCCCTGTGTCTCTTTGCCCCCTCTCCCTCCGTGCGTCTCTTCCCCCCCTCCCTCCCTCGTGTATCTTTCCTCCTGTGTCTCTTTCACCCCCTCTCCCTCCCATGCGTCTCTTTCCCCCCTCTCCCTCCTATGCGTCTTTTCCCCTTCCCTGTGTCTCTTCCCCCCTCCTCTCCCCCCGTGTCTCTTTCCCCCCATGTGTGTCACTCCCCGGAGTCTCTTTCCCCCTCCCCTGTGTCTCTTTCCCCCTCCCCTGTGTCTCTCTCCCCCTCCTCTGTGTCTCTTTCCCCCCCTCTCCCTCCCATGCATCTCTCTCCCCACTCTTCCTCCCATGTGTCTCTCTCCCCCCCTTTCCCTCTCGTGCATCTCTTTTCTCCCTCCCTCCCCATGTCTCTTTCCCCTGTGTCTCTTTCCCCCCATTTCCATTCTCTGCATTTCTTTCACCCCTCCCTCCCCCGTGTCTCTTTCCCCCATGTCACTTTCCCTAATGTGACTCCTTCCCCGTGTCTCTTGCACCCCCTCTCCCTCCCATGCGTCTCTTTCTCCCCTCTCCCTCCCATGCGTCTCTTCGCCCCCTCTCCCTCCCATGCATCTCTCTCCCCCTCTTCCTCCCATGTGTCTCTCTCCCCCCCTTTCCCTCTCGTGCATCTCTTTCCCCCCCCTCCCTCCCCATGTCTCTTTCCCCTGTGTCTCTTTCCCCCCCATTTCCCTTCTGTGCATTTCTTTCACCCCTCCCTCCCCCCATGTCACTTTTCGCTAATGGGACTCCTTCCCCCTGTGTCTCTTTCCCCCCCTCCCTCCCTTGTGTATCTTTCCTCATGTGTCTCTTTCGCCCGCTCTCCCTCCCATGCATCTCTTCCCCCCCTCTCCCTCCCCTGTGTCTCTTCCCCCCCCATGTCTCTTTCCCCCACGTGTGTCACTCCCTGGAGTCTCTTTCCCCCTCCCCTGTGTCTCTTTGCCCCTCCTCTGTGTCTCTTTCCCCCTCCCCTGTGTCTCTTTCCCCCTCCTCTGTGTCTCTTTCCCCCTCCCCGGTGTCTCTTTGCCCCTCCTCTGTGTCTCTTTCCCCTCCTCTGTCTCTTTCCCCCTCCCCTGTGTCTCTTTCCCCCTCCCTTGTGTCCCTCTCCCCCTCCTCTGTGTCTCTTTCCCCCCCTCTCCCTCCCATGCATCTCTCTCCCCCCTCTTCCTCCCATGTGTCTCTCTCTCCCCCCTTCCCTCTCGTGCATCTCTTTCCCCCCTCCCTCCCCATGTCTCTTCCTCCCCCCCATTTACCTTCTCTGCATTTCTTTCACCCCTCCCTCCCTGTGTCTCTTTCCCCCATGTCACTTTCCACCATGTGACTCCTTCCCCCCGTGTCTCTTTCCCCCCCTCCCTCCCTCCTGTATCTTTGCTCATGTGTCTCTTTCACCCCCTCTCCCTCCCATGCATCTCTTTCCCCCCTCTCCCTCCCCTGCGTCTTTCCCCCTTCCCTGTGTCTCTTCCCCCCTCCTCTCCCTCCTGTGTCTCTTCCCCCCCGTGTCTTTTTCCCCCATGTGTGTCACTCCCCGGAATCTCTTTCCCCCTTCTCTGTGTCTCTTTCCCCTCCTCTGTGTCTCTTTCCCCCTCCCCTGTGTCTCTTTCACCTCCCCTGTGTCTCTCCCCCTCCTCTGTGTCTCTTTCCCCCCCTCTCCCTCCCATGCATCTCTCTCCCCCCTCTTCCTCCCATGTGTCTCTCTCCCCCCCTTTCCCTCTTGTGCATCTCTTTCCCCATGTCTCTTTCCCCTGTGTCTCTTTCCCCCCCACTTCCCTTCTGTGCATTTCTTTCACCCCTCCCTCCCCTGTGTCTCTTTCCCCCGTGTCACTTTCCCTAATGTGACTCATTCCCCCTGTGTCTCTTTCCCCCCTCTCCCTCCGTGCGTCTCTCCCCCCCATTCCTCCCTCGTGTATCTTTCCTCATGTGTCTCTTTCACCCCCCTTCCTCCCATGCGTCTTTCCCCCCTCTCACTCCCATGCTTCTCTTCCCCCCCCCCCCCTCTCCCTCCCATGCGGCTCTTCCCCCCTTCCCTCCCATTTGGCTTTTTACCCCCCTCTCCCTCCCATGTGTCTCATTCTCCAATCTCCATCCCATGCATCTCTTTCCCCCCTCCCTCCCTGTGTCTCTTCCCCCACATGCATCTCTTACCCCCCCTCCCATGCGTCTCTTCTTTCCCCCTCCCTCCCATGCATCTTTTACTCTTTCACTGTGTCTTTTTCCCCCTGTGACTCTTTCCCCCCTCCCTCCCAAGCATCTTTCCCCCTCCTCTCCCTCCCAAGTGTCTTTCCCCCTCCTCTCCCTCCCAAGTGTCTTTCCCCCTCTCCTGTGTCTCTTCCCCCGTGACGCTTCCCTCCTCATCTCCCTCCCCTTTGTCTCTTTCCCCCTCCCCTCCCTACTGTGTCTCTTTCCCTCCTGTGTCTCTTCCCCACCCTCCCTCCCTCCCTCGTGTCTTTCTCCTCCCCAATGCATCTTTCCCCCTCCCCAATTCGTCTTTCCAACTCACCTGTGTCTCTTTCACCCTCCCATGTGTCTCTTTCCCCCCTCTTCCTCCCATGCGTCTCTTTCCCCCCTCTCCCTCCCATGCATCTTTCCCACCCCTCCCTCATGTCTCTTTCCCCTGTGTCTCTTCCCCCCCATCGCTCCCATGCAGCACTTTCCCCCCCTTTCCCTCCCATGAGTCTCATCTTCCCCCATCTACCTCCCTTGCATCTTTCCCCCTTCCCTGTGTCTATTTCCCCTCCCCTGTGTCTATTTCCCCCCTCTCCCTCCGATGCATCTTTCCCCCTCCCCTGTGTCTCTTCCCCCCTCCTCTCATTCCCCTTTGTCTATTTCCCCCCTGTGTCTCTTTCCCACCTGTGTCTCTTCCCCACCTCTCCCACCCGTGTCTCTTTCCCTCACGTGTGTCACTCCCCCTGTGTCTCTTTTCTCCTCCCATGCGTCTCTTCTCCTCCTCTACCTCCCATCCATCTCTTTCCTCCCATCTCTCCCATACGTCTCTTCTCCCCTCTTCCTCCCATGCGTCTCTTTCCCCCCCTTCCTCCCTGTGTCTCTTTCGCCCAGTGTCTCTTTCCCCGTGTCTCTTGCCCCGTGTCTCTTTCCCCCTCTCCCTCCTATGCGTCTCTTTTCCCCCTCTCCCTCCCATGCGGATCTTTTCCCCCCTCTCCCTCCCATGCGGATCTTTTCCCCCCTCTCCCTCCCGAGCATTTCTTTCCCACCTGTGCCCCTTTTCCCCTCTCCCTAACATGCAGCTCTTCCCCCACCCCCTCCCTCCAATGCAGCTCTTCCCCCCCCCCCCCCCCCCCCCCCCCCCCTCTCCATCCCGAGCATTTCTTTCCCACCTGTGCCCCTTTTCCCCTCTCCCTAACATGCAGCTCTTCCCCCACCCCCTCCCCCCAATGCAGCTCTTCCCCCCCCCCCCCCCCCCCCTCTCCATCCCATCACGCAACAACCATTTAAATTACACTAACAGCTGAAGTGATAGGGAATAAAAGGGAAAACAAAACCAATGGTTTACCTGATGGGAAGTCGGCGTACACAGCACCTTCTAGTGTTTAGTATTAGGTATTGCATCTCAGATTTAAATAGTGAAGGTTTTGAAGGTAGTATGAGGATTGTGGGGGGGGGAAAAGTGTTTAAGGGGAGGTATAGAGAAATTTGGAGCAGGATCTTAAAATGCTTCTACTGTACAGCAATTACTTTTAGTAAATGTATATATATATATATATATATATATATATATATATATATATATATATATATATATATATATATATATATATACACACACACACTAAACTATAGCCAAGCCCTCCTCAAGATGGGTCAGGATTTACATCAAACACACAGGTTAAGGAGTTTGAGGCTCCGCAGCCTGTTGAATAGTAGTTACCTCACCTTTGCACACACCTTGACCTAAATCCTGAAAATATGGTACTACGTTGTCCCGGTCGTTGAATCCTTTTTAATATACAGGTTATTTCAGTTCAGTCTACATAGGTTGCCAAATAGCAGAAGAGGAACTACTATAAAATAAGGAAGGCTGGCCAGAATCTAAGAAAGGAGAAGTATAAAATAGCAGGTTTAATGCTTATACACTTCCCGATAGCTACAGCGTCCCTTTAAATAGTCAATGAGGACACCATCCCAGAATCAAGGTGTGGCCTTAATTTTGCATTTAAAAATGCAACTTAAAAAAAAAAAAAAAAAGGAAAATACACACACACACACACACACATATATATATATATATATATAATTACATACACACATAGATATAAAAAGTCTACACGCCCCTGTAAAATGTCAGGTTTCTATGCTGTAAAAAAATGACAAAGATAAATCATTTCAAAAACTTTTTCCACCTTTAATGTGACCTATAAACTGTACAACTCAATTGAAAAACAAACAAAAATCTTTTAGGTAGAGGGAAGAAAAAATATAAAAATAAAATATGGTTGCATAAGTATGCACATCCTTAAACTAATACTTTTTGGCACATTTTGACTTGGCAAGATTTGCCCACTCTTTGCAAAAACACTCCAAATCGGTCAGAAAAACAGCCCCAAAGCATGATGCTGCCACCACCATGCTTCACTGTGGGTATGGTGTTCTTTTGGTGATGTGCAGTGTTGTTTTTGCACCAAACATATCTTTGGAATTATGGCCAAAAAGTTCAACCTTGGTTTCTTCAGACCAGAACACTTTTTCCCCACATGATTTTGGGAGACTTCAGATGTCTTTTTGCAAAATGTAGCCTAGCTTGGATGTTTTTCTTCGTAAGAAAAGGCTTTCGTCTTGCCCCTCTACCCCATAACCCAGACCTATGAAGAATACGGGAGATTGTTGTCACATGTACCACACAGCCAGTACTTGCCAGATATTTCTGCAGCTCCTTTAATGTTGCTGTAGGCCTCTTGGTGAAAAGTCAAAGAAAACTGGTCTGGAAGGCTACCAATTTTGGAGGGAGCTTCAGTTCTTGGTAATGTCACTGTTGTGACATTTTCTCCACTTGATGACTGACTTCACTATGTTCCATGGTATATCTAATACCTTGGAAATGTTTTTTGTACCCTTCTCCTGACTAATACCTTTTAAACAATGAGATCCCTCTGATGCTTTGGAAGCTCTCTGTGGACCATGGCTTCTGCTGTGGGATGCGACTAAGAAAATTTCAGGAAAGACCAACTAGAGCAGCTGAACTTTATTTGGGGTTAATCAGAGGCACTTTAAATGATGTCAGGTGTATGTTGACTACTATTTAACATGATTTGGAATGTGATTGCTTAATTCTGAACACAGCTACATCCCCAGTTATAAGAGGGTGTGCAGACTCATGCAACCACATTATTATTATTTTTTTCCTTCCCTCCACCTAAAAGATTTCAGTTTGTTTTTCAATTGAGTTGTACAGTTTATAGGTCACATTAATGGTGGAAAAGGTTCTGAAATGATTTATCTTTGTCTCTTTTTACAGCACAGAAACCTGACATTTTTAAACAGGGGTGTGTAGACTTTTTATATCCACTGTGTATGTGTGTGTATATATACACATATACATACCCTTTTGTCTGCAAATTCAGGACATACTGATACAGGTTGGATGTTAAGAGATTTATTACAGTATTACAATGTTGAGGCACAACAGGCAAAGATACATGGAAAAGAACGCCTTCAGTTATTACAAATATGTTAACATTTCCAAACACTGAGCCCTGTAGAGAAGAAATCAGATACTGGTACAAAGATAAAATGTGGCAGCTTGAGCTCTGGGTCCTACAAAGTAAGTCACAAGTTACATCAGATGCAGCACATAGATCAACCTTTGTTTGGATTTACCTTGTATAAAAAAGTGAAATGTACTGAAGGACACAGAAAAGCCTTTGAAATAAACTATAATGAAATGAGCTTGTCAATATAGATTTATAATATTAACCAAGATTAAGTTGCCTTTCCTATACTTCTGCATCAATGTTTTATTTATATTTTTAGAACAGACGTTGCTAGATATCTTGGTTACTCATTTGCAACATAATAAAAAAACAAAAAGGTGATGAGAGATTCGTCATGGCATATATAATCCAGGTTATAGCTACTATAGGGATACTATGAAAAGGGGTCTAATATAGTTAGGTAAAGCTTTGTTTACAAAAAAAAAAACAAAAAAACAACGTTATTAATCTTTTACTGTGCATTTGAAAAATGATCTCCGGGCTGTATAAACTTCAGTACTCTCCACCGCCTAAATGATGTATTGGGGTTGGGAGAACCAACTTGAAAACCACTCCGGATCATTGTAATATGGAGCAGCTAATCACGAACACACTGCCACCTGGTGGTCCCATTCCAGATAACACATCATTCAGGGGCTAGAGAGATACGGAGCATATATAGCATGGGGCAGGATTGAAAAAGAAAAAATAAATAAATAAAAAAGGGGCAATTTCTAAGCCTGGCACCAAATTATTTTCTAATTGTTGATGTCATTTTTATTATTATTATAGATTTTAAAAGTTCTATAATAAAGTGGCATTTTAACAGTAACACTGTTAGTCTCCAATGACTTCTTCTATCAAGGTTGAATACATCTAATCTGCCATATTTTACATGGATTGGCCAGGCTAATAAGTTGCTCTTTTCTTCTTATGTACTTGAGCAACTTCTGGCACGCTCCTGGTTATATTATTCCAAGATTTGTGTTATGAAGGATTATCACACTGGGGACACATAAGAGAATTATTTTGAAGGGGACTATTTCTCTTGGATAATCATGATTGGGGGAAAAAAAAAAAAAAAAAACACAGTATAAGGTTTAATAGAAGTTATTTTCCCCCTTATCAATCCCTACCTAACTAGTCATCAGAGAGCCTTTTATAAAGAGAACGAATGTGGAAAATTAAAGTTTACTATAATGAAGGCTTTACGGTGTCCCTCTAACCCACTGTCTGTCAAAGTCTGACAGTCTTAAAAGTATACTATCATTCATCAGTTACTCAGATTTGGCAGCAGGTCCAAGGATACCAGCCTAGAAGTGGCTGCTTAAGCCCAATCCGAGTCCTGACTGCCAGTACTGTGAGATTGGCATGGCATCTTGGGTTATCAGATATAGCATATAAGTCTCTGAAATCCTTGGCATCACCGTAAAGACAGTGCAAAATTACAAAAAAGATTAAAAAGTGTTCTCAAATACATTAAATTTCATCCACACCTATTATAATTATATATTTCCCATTCTACAAATACAATATATTAATATTAAAAAAGGAATCAAATATTTGTGCAAGAAAAAAAAAACAGGTGTAAACGTGAACTGTGCTATTCTTCGAAATGAGGTACAAAGATTGAGATTATGGCAGATCTCTGGATTGTAAAAGTGCACACAATTCTGAAGGACACTGGTTTTACTGGAGGTAAAAATAAAACTTGCTACAAAGTAGCTTCAGAATCACTTACAAAAAGGAATTTTATATAGGCTGTGACATGTACTTGGGGTGAATCAGATTTTCTTTGATTCTCTTAAATTGGGTGCAGATAGCTTTTTCCATCATAAAGGTTTGGGTGCTACTTCTAGGACTTAAGCCATAAATATGAAGATGCTTAGTGATACAGATTCAGGGCAGCTACAGGGACTACTGTCCATTAAATACAAAGGAGCCAGGACCTACAGGCACCCAGATTACACAGCACCTGAGCTATATCACAACTAAAAATGCCCCTTACCCTGGCTCCCGACAAGGCACAACTACATGAGAATGTCATCGAATAGATGACAGACTATTTACACACACAAAGATAGAATGACCATATAATGTGTGTGTGATCCACACAAATATGCTGACATAGCTCAAAATGCAGCACTTTACCATGTTGAAAACCTGTTTATGGAGGTCTGAGTGGGCAACGGAATTATTCCAGCTTTGGACTTCTGTTGTAATTTACAGTTCCAAAACGGATCAGGAAGATAACCCCATACACCAAGCCAAGCCATTCCCCTTCTATAAATTTCAGAGTGTAGATCTACACTCCTAACAATACTTGTTTGATGTACGAGATGGTGGTGAGGTTCAACAGCATGCTAATGTGTTCATTCCCAGGTAATTCCACCATGGAAACCTTCTGCTTCTGTCGGCCCTGCCATTTCTGGCACTGCATAGCACTGTCCAAGTTGACTGTCCCATCCCCATTCCCATACAATATCTTTGGGTCTTTGTCTGGGAAAGTATCATAGATGAATGAATCAGGAGTATCCACACCGGTTCCATAGAGGCAGTGCACCCACACACCAGGGGGAGTGAGTGAAGATACAAGATCTTCTGTCTGTGTCCTCATCAACCAGCCCTCCGGAAAGCCAATGTCTGTGTAGAACTTCTCAAAGTCACGTATGGTATAGTTGGCCTTTGGAGTTCTCACCAAGATCTTGTCCAGGGGCCATGTGTTGCTGTATGGGAGAAGCCAACTAGTGGAAACTGCAGAGCGCTGCTGGTCACGAATCCGGAGAGAGCTAATTACCGGAATACGATTATTATCACCTGTAACACAGATTGTGTAGATACATGATGGGTGAGCTGGTCATCTAACCAACAATTTTTTGCAATTTATTATTATCATAATGTACTTACAAACATATACAAGTCTTGGAAAACACAGCAATATTAAACACATATCCTTTTAATAATTGCATTTTTTACAAAGTTATAAAAAAGGTACAACGACTTTTAGTCCATCAAGTTCAACCTTTTTAGATCTCCTCTGATCTGCAATGTGCAGATTAATTGTTAATGGATCCAGAGGAAGGCAAACTGAAAAAACAAAAACAAAAGTGAAACTTAGCCGTACCAGAGTACCTTTCGTCTGTCTACAGGGCCTTATGGGTCTCTGTAAAAGTGCTCAATGCCAAGGAGCAGCTGCAAAGGCAAACATATTAGCATGTATTAAGTCGGGGATTTAAGGATGTCTACCACTATACAAATCTCTAGTACGCCCTCATTTGGAATATGGAGTACAATTTTAGGCACCACTTCATAAAAAGGACATTTTAGAGCTGGAAAAGTTACAGAAGGGCAACAAAACTAATAAGGGGGATGGAGGGGCTAAGTTATGAAGAAAGACTAACCAAATTAAACTGATTTTCTGTAGAAAAAAGGAGTTTACCTTATATAAATTCATCCAGGGTCAGTTTAAAGATTTGTCAAGTGAGCTTTTTGTGCCCTGAGGTTTTTAACTGACAAGAGGACATCCCTAAAAGGATTTCACCTTAAAGAAAGAAAAGGGTTCTTCACAGTAAGGGTGGGTAATCTGTGGAATGCTCTACCAAAGGAGATAAGAACTTTAAAAAAAGGGACAGGATATAATTTAATTTAAAAAAGGGCATGGAGGGTTATCTTGGTTAGAGAGTATTGATACAGGGAGGAATCTGATCGCCAGTATCTGGAGTCAGGAAGGAATTTTTTTTTTTTCCATTTTGAGGCGATTGGCAAAGTTTCACTTGTTTGTTTTTTCTGTTGGCCTTCCTCTAAATCAATTAACAACTAATCTGCATATTGCACCTCAGGAGATCTTAAAAGGCTGACCTTGTACTAAAAGTATTTTCTCAACCTTAATTACCATGGCCCTCATTCAATTGCAATTTGGCCAATTGAATAGGGCTCTAAATAAGCACATAACATATTTTTTTACAGAAGTTTTTAGTTAGTAAACATCTATCCAAAAGCGAGGTCTTCACTAACTAAAAACTTCTGTAAAAAAAAAAAAATATGCTGTGTGCTTATTTAGACCCCTATTCAATTGGCCAAATCGCAATTGAATGAGGCCCCATGTAACTATAATTACTTGCCAAGCTCTTGTTTCTTCAACTTTGTCTTATTTGTTCCTTTAGATTGTAACCTTTATAAGATTTAAATGTGATTTGAAGAAAAAAAAAAAACGAAAAAAAAAAAAAAACTGTAGATAGATTTTTTTAGAAAGAGGAAAAAAATAAAATTAAATTGATAACCTGCAGTTTATATTAGTCATGGCTCTACTGCTTTCTCCTACAAAGATTAACATTTTTCACCCCAAATTACATTGTTTGCAAGTCATTTACTATAATGCCACTCCATTTGCGTTCGACTGAACACGTCATGTGATAAGGGACCGCATTCTCTCATAATTTGCCTCTTGCTTTTATTTTGGGTTCATTTAACGTTATTTCTCTATACTTAAGTTGCTAGGGGAGGGGAGATAAGGGGGCTCAGACGGTATAAAACAAGAAGTTAGCTATCACATGTTTTACTACTGTACACAACCTTGCTATTCCTAAATGTCTTGAGATGATTGTAATGTCTTTTCCTGTATTAATATATTAAAGGGACCTTGAAAATGTGTTAAAAAATACTGACTCCAAATATTTTTTTTTCGTTACGGTCTTACAGGCAGACAAACCAACTTATTTCCTGTGATAAGGTCATCTGACAGAGCCCGTTTTAACATTTTACACAGCAATTTCACTGCAGTTCCTGTGAAATCTTTCAAGGAAATTACATGACTGTACGCTCTGTAACAAGTCAGATTTCATTGACTTGAGGAATGGATATTACAGTCTCGCTAACACAGAACTGGTGATACTACTATGAATAATGGGTCTTTTTCTTTGTTGCATCAGATAGGGGCTATTTGCGATTGGAAATAAAACACACTACGCACAAAATTAAAAGGTCGACTGTAACAAAAACCTAATCAGAAGAACTGATCTTGGGGGCTTGGCTTCTGCAAGCCAATGACATCTACAGAAAACAATATGCTCTCGGCTTTCCTGTTTGTTACAGTGAAGTCTAATTGTAATATTTTTTCAAACAAAAATATGCTCTTAAATGCTTGGAATTTTTTTTATTTTTTTTTTTATTTAATAAAATATAGTATATTTTCAAGAAAAAAAAAAAAAAAAAAAAAAAAAAAAAGGACAAAAGTAAAATATGAACTCATAAACCCTGTAAAATTGACAGTATACTCTCATAATCTGCTTTTTTTTTTTTTTTTTTTTTTTTTTTAAAGGCTCAGTTTAGGCTCATGATGGTGTGTGTTTTGGCTATCAGTGGAAGGATGGGGGTCGGGAAAGAGGGAACAAAACTATTAAGATAACGGGATACAATTAAAAATAGACACCCCATCCCTTACCCCTCAATGGCCTAGAAAGACACTTCTTTACTTCAGGTAATGCAACCATCTCTCTCCAGTAATGTAAATGACACATACCTATACATCATGGATTCCTGGGGTCTAGTAGAGGCATCAACATTAAATTGAAGAAAAAAATAAATAGCTGTATAATTTTTTTTACCTGCTTTATTATTCTCAGGTTAGACTCCGCATTCGCAAACATTTTTTTTTTTTTTGTGCAGTGGGCCTTTAAGATAGAAAATAGAGGTGTTCTTTTTTCCACTAAATGGTTTCATCTACTACCAAAAAGGAATACTTTGAGCATGTGTGTAATTATATATATATATATATATATATATATATATATATATATATATATATATATATATATATATATATATATATATATATATATATATATTTTTTTTTTTTTTACATTAAATATAGACCCCATGGATAATCGAGCTTAAGGGCATTGGGAGTCCATATGGGATCTGGTTGACCTAGGCAGGGGCTTGTTTAGGGGTTTGTGACAGGGGGTGGTGAGGAAGGGGGTCTAATCCCCCTCCCCACACATTGATAACATTTTAAATAAATTAAAATAAATAAATAAATAAATAAATAAATAAATAAAAAAAAGGTAAACTAACTAGTTGATGGATCAGGAAGGCTGGTTGGTAAAAACTACAAACGTCAATGTAGGTTTTCTTTAGATAAATGCAGTTTTTAAACAACATTTAAAAAAAGGTATATGAAAGGGAGGTGTGTTATGAATGTATCCTGTAGAATGCATTATAACCCACCTAGCAAAAACTTTTTTTTTTTCCCCTTTAATGCAAAAAGTGCTGGGGAAGGTGATGTAGACACCCCCAGCCACTGAGATTTGCATATTGGATCTCTCATTTTTAATGAGAGATTCAATATGCAGCACATGTGCATGCTGATTGGCTAAAAGAAAGGGTCTGAAATCATGTGACTTTCCACAGTAGGGCCGACTACAGGTGCTAACTGAGCATGCCTGCACAATCCCCAGGCCAAAAAGAAACATTGTATACGTTATGCTAATTATACCTGGGGATTTCAAAGGGTGTCAACATTGAGAGAAAACAGTTTGCATTTGCAAATTGTCTACTTTGTAATGTTTTCATGAAAAAAAAAAAAAAAAAAAAAACACACACTTTTCAGACGATATAAATTCTCCTCTATCAGATGCATTAACAACCCAGCTCACTTTCATATACCTTTAACCAGTATCTTAATTATTAAAAGGATATGCAAGTTTGCTGGATTATGAATGCACCTGATAGAGAATTAGTAGTGTATGCAAACATTTTTTTTTGCACACAAAAAAAAACAACCAAAAAACACTTACCTTTAAGTTATTTCTGACAGTTGGAAATCAGTGTTAACACCCTCCAAACCCAGGGTAAATGAGCATCAAATTTAAAAGGATTTGTTTTAGCCAATCAGGTTAGCTGAATCTTTTGAATGGACTCTGGGTTCCTGTGTGTGGTGCAGAGCAGCCTGGGATATGCAGTGTATCACTGATGTGTTTCTTATGATATACAGACAAAGCTTCAAGGAGATTAGCTAAGAAAGCAACAGCAGGTAAATAGTGGGCTAATATTGCATGCTCATGGTGGGGGGGGGGGGGGGGGATCAGATGCCTGTGTAGACACCCCCTGGAGGTGTCAGCATAATCAGAGGGATTTTAAGATATTAATAGAAATAATGTATGAGATGTGCGGCTTACAAATAGGCTGTTTTTTTCCTATATAGTGCACAAATGTATTAAACCATGAAACTTTCATATCCATTTAATAGAATGTCATAAAAATGATGATGTGCCAAATAAGTAACTCACCTGAAGCCAAGACACGCAGAGTCTTGGACACACCACCCCATGGAGGGCCAAGAGCCACAAAGGAGTGGATGTACTTGTCCTTCCATTCTTGGGGCTGGTGATTGAGGAAATAAAGAGTGTACAGGTTGCCCATACTGTGAGCAATCAGCACCACAGGGCTCTCATACTCCTCATACATGGACTCAATCAACTTCTGCAGGGCTACAAAGTATTCAGCATTCTCATCTGGAAGGAGAGAGCAAACACTGAAGAATAAGGGCTCACTTCACAGTGTATCAAGTGGGCTAATGAGGCTCTTATCAGCTTGTCCAACAGTAGCACAAGAATGACATTGCAGAGAAAATCATATATACATGCCAGGATCCAGCCCCACACACTGATGAGAGGCAATAACTTTGAAACCGCTGTAAATGGGTAGGAATCCTAGCTTGTGTATAATCATCCTGAGCTTTCCAAAAAAAATAAAAAATTGATGTGCGATACGGCGGCATATGCTTAAAGGGAGCCATGTTAAAAGATGTAATTTACACACACTTAAAGAAAAGTTATGCTGAGGACAAAGACTCATTGAACAAGGTTTCCCTCTTTCACTAGGTATATTTAAAAGGGCCTCTGTAATACCCATCAAGAAGAGCTAACTAATTTAATAAGGTGTTAATCATTAAATAAATCCCTCATTTATGAAAGCAATATTAAAATAGGTTTTTCAATGATTATTGTATCAGCCTCAGAGTGTTGGTCTCCACCATTATAAGGTGAAAATGAAGGCAATTTTTAAAAACGCGGGGACTTCGGCTGAAATGAGCGCCGAAAGCGATCCTGCGAGCCTCGAAGCATGAGGGACTTAGGCTGCAAACAGTTGAGGAACGCGGGACTTAGGAAAATAAAAATTAAAAAAAACAACCTACCTGGGAATATTGGGGGGGGCCATTTGATAAATAAAAATTAAGTAAGTAAACCACAATCACACGTACAGGGGGAGAGCCAGGACACCTGGGCTTGAGGTGGCAAGCGAATTTAAGCCAAATTTGCAGTGTTTCGTCACTCAAAAATCGGCTATGCGAGAAAAATAAAAATAAAATGGCGGACGAAAAACAAGGCTCTGCAGTGCAAGGCGCTCAGACCTTGGAAAATGCACAATGCAACACACATTCACACTTGCACAAACAAAATCTGACCTCTGACAAATATGAATGTAACGGCCAAACCGCGAAAAAACAAACAAAAAAAAACACGAAAAGCAATTAAAAAAATAATTAAAAAACACTCACACAAAGCACAGGGGGAGAGCTAGGATGCCTGGGAGTGAAGTTGCAAGTGAATTTAAGCCCAATTTGCCATGTTTTGTCACTCGAAAATCTGCTATGCGATAAAAAAAACAAAAACAAACAATGACAGACGTAAAAAAAATAAATAGATGTGTAAACGGAATGAACGAGGCGACCTAGGAAAAATATGCGGGACTAAGAAAATACACGACAGCAAGGAAACTAACAATGACACATT
Organism: Discoglossus pictus; assembly: GCA_027410445.1. Lineage (NCBI taxonomy): Eukaryota > Metazoa > Chordata > Amphibia > Anura > Alytidae > Discoglossus > Discoglossus pictus. The sequence goes on from JAPZIH010001233.1 coordinate 20,042, forward strand.
GCATTCCCAACCACAACATATGCAAGTTAATGAACCCTGCAATGGAGCGGCCCATACAGTAGGCAGGAGGAAAGGTTTGCAATGAGCGCCGAAGCAAAAACTTGACATTCTGTGGCAAACATTGCATTGGCTTCAAATTTTATTGCCGTCATTTTTTTTGACGGTCAAGTTGCTAGTACAATATAATATTTAAAAAAATAAATAAAAAAAAAAACACGACAGTACACAAGATTCAGTGACTTACTGGGAGCTTTGCGCCAGTCATATGGAGCACCTCTCACCGTCTCATCCCGTATATATCCCCATTCCACCATACTCTGCACCATGGTGTAAAAATAAGTACCTGCAGGAGGCGTAGAGAAAACAGACACCTGAATACTGCAGATTATTGGCGTGAGAAGAAAAAATTACAAGCTACTAGAAATTAATAAAATTAAACACAACCTTTATTTTTTTTTCACTTTTATAAGCAATTGTGTACTGCAGGCTTCCATTTTCTTTATTAAGTGTGCTTCACGTAGCTTCCATCTCAACAAGGTGAGTCTTTGTAAACTAATGATCATTCCATTAGTGCTAGTGAGAGCACTGGCAGTTGTCCATGCCATCATCTGATTGTGCAAATATAAACTTCCTGTGTATAACAATACTCTTGTTCTACCTCCATTAGCAGCATCATAATCCAAATATAAAATAAATGTATGTCTGTACTTTTGTTACATTGTAATTGAGTTTGAAAAAAAATAAAAATATAAAAATAACGACTTTTAAGATCTCCTCATATATATATATATATTCTTTAAAAAACACAATTTAGATGCACAAATGAATGTGTCAAAGTACTATTCTGTTTCATGTTAAGTTGATTAACAAGGGTGCAGTTTGAGAGTGGGGGGGGGGGTCTTACACAATGGCATTGCAAAGTATTTAGATGGAATTCTGGGGCATTATCAGTGAAAATAACTAAATTCATAATCCATATATAAACATTTCCACAACAGATGCAAGCAGATAAGATCAGCTACTATTTTAGCGTCAGACTATCTCGGATTTATTTCAGCTCTTGTGACTTGTTTTCTGTGACCTTGCACAAACTGATCTAACAAAACAGCTGAGGATCAAAGATTAAATGTCGGATGTCGCACTTTAACCAGCTGCACTAAAACCACTGTTTGTTTCCCACCTCCTGCATCTGAGGGGGTTCAGTCACTTCTACACAAATAGGGTAGTAGCTACAATGGTAAAGTCAATTTTCTCACTCCTGTCTATCAGATACTGAATGCCCCAATGATGTAACAAATCCCTGTCTCCTCTCCCCACTGATACAAAAAAAAATAAAAAAAAATCACCCCCATTTATGTTGAAACCAGACAAGATGAAAGAAAAAAAAAAAGAAAGAAAGAAAAAAAAAAAAAAAAAGAAAGAAAGAAAGAAAAAAAAAGAAAGAAAAAGAAAAAAAGAAAGAAAAAAGAAAAACAAAAGAAAAGAATCAAAAAAGAAAAAAAGAATCAATACTTGGTTAAAGCTTTTCCTAGTAGGACTGCCGTTAGTATTTTTTTTTTTTAACCTATACAAAACAGCTAGATATAGATGTGCAATTGGGTAAATGCCCTGTTTTATGCTTATAAACTGCCTCTAAATAGGTGGTATATGTTTTTTTTTTTATTAAACTCTCAATAACGCTTTCTCTAGAATATAATATGGGACTTTATTGGTCCAGTTATTTTCTCAACATATCTTATTTAACCAAGAATTGTTGGCGGTGCAGTATATCGTTATGTATTATATTATTGCAAAGACACACAAACCATTGTGCTATACAAGGATCAGTCTGTTACGTACCAACATTTCTTTTACTGGGATCCAGGAATTCAAGGGGGTACGTTTGCCCAAAACCAGGTACCCGGACATCAACTCCTGCTGGAGATTCAGTTGATTTGGTTGTTGTGTTATAAACCAGCCTGTAAGAGAATAGCAAAAAGCCTGGGGGTGAGACATGTACCAAACACCATGGTCATCTCTGGGTCCAGAAATGCAAAAATGACATATTTTTTAGCCATCCAAAAATGTGTAGCTTGTGTTGAAGCACCACTGTATTTGGGAAATTACTTCATATGTTTGTTAAGTTTGTAAACAAATAATATCAGTAACAGCTGTGGGCATGAGTGTATTTGTTAGATACAATTGTTATTTACTTTAGTAAACACTGCTTGTGTCTGAAGGATGCCATGTTTGTATAACACAATTTCTGCTAGATTGGAGATTGAGAAGTTGTGTCCTGCTATTTTTCTATTCAAAAGTGGGAGGAATAGGTGGATTCAGATAAGACTTCAGCTTTGAACACCTTCCCCCTACATTCCATCAGCTCTATAGAGGCAGCTTACAAGCCCTGCTTGCCATATTCTGCACGCTTAGAATAAGGAGGTATGACTATCATGGCAGCTTCCATGCATTAGCAAAGCCAACCAAAAAAAAAAAAAAAATCATGCTCTCTTTTGCTAATGTTCTTTGTTGCATACTTCACAAGTAGGATGCTTTTTTCATTTCTCAAATAGTTCTCTAAACTTCACACTGCCGAGTGGAAAATTCATGATAAAAAAAAATGTGTGATGCCCAGAAAACCCAAAAAAAAAGAAAAAAAAAAAAAAAAAAAGTGTGTGAGAAATGCGCTATATATATATATATATATATATATATATATATATATATATATATATATATATATATATATATATATATACACATACACATACATACATACATACATACATACTAAAGTGTCCCTTTAAAGGAGGTCAGAAAGTGGCATTTACTGGTCCATTATACAAGATTTTAACAATGACAATGGATTGAGTCTTGCACAACATCCTCTCCAGTTGCTCTTTACACAGACCCCATTACTGGTACTTAACGGAGGTACACAGCAGCAATGAGCAAATATTGGATTACACACAACTCCAGTGGTTAGCTTGCACTTCAACACAAAAGAAACATCACAGCATTGTGTGCGCAAGTGTAAAATCCTGAAGTGGAATTTGTCACTTGAGGAATTTAAGTACATGGAATCTTAAAAGAATAGAAGGAGCTGAAGTTCCAAAAATGGCATAATTTAAATAATAGGAAATAAGTATTTTATCTATTGAATGTTATTTAAAGAAAGTGCATTTTGTTGCAGTAATGTTGAAGTTTGCAATTATTTACTTATAGTATCTTTAATCACCCACTAGGCCTAGGGAATGAACATTGCCAGTAGTTGCTAAATAGTTGGCAGTCCAGACTGTATATATTTCAGTATTCAGGTTAAAATACGGAGCATGCTCAAACCCCAGGGAGTAATTAGCCTGATCATCCTATTAGAAGGGACAATGAAATGTCTTAGAAAAGGAAAGTACACATAAAAGAATATAACACGTTTTAGTGAAAGTTAAAAGTTGGCGGTTTTCTGTTAAAATGTTTTATAAAAAAGGACCACCTGTCAAAGACCCCTTTTCCAGTTCCTGGATCTTAGCCCATTGAGCCACCATAAAGCACAGACTGCTTGGTTCCAGCCACTGGACTATGTGCATAAACACCTCCATTGTATTTTAATTTATTTTGTCTCATTGTTTACTAGATTAAGTTAATGTACTCTATTTGAGGTCTGGACCACTAGACATTGAGACTGCATTATGTGTATTTGGATGTTGGCCTATTGTTCACAGGGGCCAGAAAGGATGCCAGACTATTAGACCCCATGTGAACTCAATCTCCTGGGTTTGTCTGCCACTCCCTGTCATTGTTGTGACCCCCCACCCCCACCTCTGTATCTAATCCAAATACATATCGACTTTCCAAAAATAAATCAGTTCACTACTGAGACATATAGAAATAGTATGTTCTCTTTTTTGGTCCTGGTGGGTGCCATTCTGATCCTATCTCCACCCTGCAAGTAACTTGTCCTGATCACTAACACTGGAAGGTTACTGAGACTCCTGGAAATGCTGATTCCTGATGGAGACCCTGACTGATACAGAAGCCAAATATCAGGGTGCTGGTGCAGAGATTTTCAAGAACCCAGCAGTCCTTGTGGGTAGTTAACCTGTACTCTAATTGTCCCTGGGCAGTAATAGCCACTACACCCCTGGATTGTCACACCACCCCTCTGTCTTTATAGAGCAATGGGAGAGTGAACAAGACGGTACCTGGTTGGTAAAGAATTGAAGAAATATAAAATGGAATGCTTAATATCTCTGGGAATCTAATTATTTATCCACACGAACGTGCAGATATTTCCTGTTATCTGCCCTCCACTACCCTAAAAATAAAATAGCGGGCAGAAAATAGGAGAGCTCCATGCATCTCAACTTCAATTATGGCCCACTGTGAAAATAAAAAAGGCACTGGTCCTCACTACATGTCAACAAGCCAGAATTTTAGGATATCCATGCCTGAGCAAACATGTAATCAATGGCTTGAGACCAATTGTGCCACTTCTGTTGTGTGTACTCCGGTATGGATAACCTAAATACTGAAGTGTCTCTGTGCCTTGACAATCCTGGTTTGGAAGAACTCTTCTTGGGGTCTGCTACACAATTTATACTCATTACGGACAATGAGGGGCTCCCACCTGATGTTATCGATCCAGCAATCAATTACTAGAGGCAGCAGCAGTTCCAAGTTCAGCCACAGAGTGAAGTAATAGTCTGTTTTCTTGGAGCACATGTAGTGTACGACTGATGGTTTGTCCAACTTGGCCTCAAGCTGGTTTCCCAGGTCCCCAGGAACTGCAACAAAAGGAAAAAGCAGCATAAGATATGGCAGAAGAAAAAAAAAAAAAAGAAATTTATATATATATATATATATATATATATATATATATATATATATATATATATATATATATATATATATATATATATATATATATATATATACACACACACACACACACACACACACGACCATATAGAACAGAAGGGGAGATTATAGAAATCTTCAAATACCAAGTGATTTAATAAAAATGCAAAAGGGAAGTATCTTCCAGAAAAAGGAACAGAAGAAAGATAATGATTTCAAGATGGAAGATTTAGGGGTAACATATAAAAGCACTACTTTATAGTAGGAATAGCTGTCCAGTAAACCTTATGACAAGCATGGTCGAGGAATTCACGCAGGTACGAGATGCACATATAATGTGGTCTTGAGGGCACTCTAGATGGGACTATTGGCATGCCATCGAAGCCAAGTTTATAGGTTAGTGCTAGCACAGAGAGGCACGCTACAGCTAGGGAAAGATGGGGTACATAAACCCAAAACAGAGACACTCACATACGTGAGAATTGGGACATATAAAAAACAAAAAACAGACACACAGTTGCAGGGTAAAGAAAAATGGCCATAGCAGAATGTTCTAAAAATTATAGTAGGATCTGCTACACATTACACTAAAAATTAAATAGTGAGAAACCACAAAATGTACCCTCAGACAAACATCGGGCTGCGTTAACTACGGATAAAAAGGTTTCCATTTGTTAGGGACAAAGATCCAATGCCTATGTTATTCCACAAATGGGAGCTTGGTCTCCCTGCACATTTCGTGAAGCTGGCATACTTATGCCTAGAATACAGAACTTTAAGTCATAATTGTCTACTTTTTTTGTAAATATTCATTAATATGTCATTTTCATTACTATAATAAAGTAATTTGCGGTGTCACCTTAATAGGCTGATTAAGCTAATAACTCCCTGGGTCTGAGCAGGATTAGTATTTTAAATTGCAGACAGCATTATACATTAAATTGTGAGCCCCAGGCAGCTGGGTGGATCAAATCTCACGTTCGTACATAGACTCCATAGAATAACACAGGGCTTGGAGTAAAAAACATGTTGCCTAAAGAAGCGAGAATGGAACTTAAAGGGCATTTCCTTATTATGACCAGACACACTCAAGCATTTTTTTGTTTCTAGTAACGATTACGGTGGAGGATGTGCAAGGGTTAAGTACCCAACAACTCTGAGATAAATAAGAGGCGGAAGGGTCTGGGTGGGTTTGGTCTCTGGCCAATCACATGACAGGACAGTCTTACATCACATGACTCATCACATTTATGGAATAGATGCCAAACCCCTGCACTAACAGGAAAGCAGTATTGAATTAAAGAACATAAAGTCTTAGTAGTGATCATGTGACATTACCCAATACAGATCCAGCACTGTCTGAGCCTGTCCTGATAATGTGCAGTCAGAATGATACACAACATTAGGAGCCCAAACTCATCTGAACCAATTATCATGCCAACATATTCTGTAGATCTATACAGGGGTCAAATACATTACAAGCTTCTGAGCAGGGATGTCACAATAATAATAATAATAATAATAATAATAATAACTCACATGGTACCAGTCTGTAGCCAATGTGCTTGTTCTGGCTGATAGCACCTAAAGGACACTAGATTGGCAGTTATGAGACTGCATAGTTAATGGTCATCTGTGCGATTCAGACTTTCCAGTGTGCCCTCATTGCATGGATAACACAAGGTCACTCCCTGGACATTAACAGCCAGTTCTTGTGACTGCAAAATATTGTCAGGTGGTCAAGGAAACCGCCCCACAACATAACATTAATAGCATAGGTTGAATACTATAATTGGGAACCCCCAACAATGGAATGGCCATGTCTTGTTGGGCAAAATGCAGGAACTAGAATTTCGATAGTTTGGGGGATTAATCAATGACCTGATATACATCCAACTCTAACCACCCTATGGGTCAGATGAGATGGATTGCGAGAGTTTCCATCTCAGAGGACATTTTTTATATTTTACCAATTCCATTTAAAGCTACCTGTAGTTTTGTAAATAGTGTAGTTCTATAATCAATTAACAAATTTTACAGTACAATGTTTTTTCGGACCTCTCCTGTTCTGTGCACGCACAGGAAGCGAGCCGCCGACGTCCCCATGTAGCTGCCTATAAGTGGTTTTCGGTTTAGGAAGTTAGTTACTTTTAGGGGGTTAGGGTTAGGGCCGGCAAGGGGTGTAGGGTTAGTGCTGGTAAGTGATATATGGGGTTAGGGCCAGTAACTGGTGTAGGGGGTTAGGGCTGGTAAGTTATATAGGGGGTTAGGGTTAGGGCCAGTAACTGGTGTAGGGGGTTAGGGCTGGTAAGTTATATAGGGGGTTAGGGCCAGTAACTGGTGTAGGGGGTTAGGTTTAGGGCTGGTAAGCGATATAGGGGGTTAGGGCCAGCAAGGGAGTACATCAGCACACGATCACGCCCGGCACCAGGAGGCTTCCCGTGCCATGTATGCACATAACAGGATAAATCCTGGTTTTCTAGAACACATCTTTCCTCTATTTATTTAAACGCGGTTGAATTAGCCCCCACAGTGCTTTATTATATTATATAGGCATAAACAAGCAGCTGTGTACATATTATTGTTTATTTGTAAAGCGCCAACATATTCTGTATCGCTGTACAGGTGTGTAAGCTCCTTAGAAAGCAATATACACACTGACCCCATAACAGGCACTTGTTACCCGCCACCAATACCCCAAACTGACACACATAGAAGACTCACCCATCACCACTGGGGGCCCTGGGGAGCAGCCACCTAGCCCACATGAGGGGCCACGACGAGGCACGGAGGAGATGCCAGGAGGGTAGAGAAGGAGGAGAAGGGAGAGGAGCTGGGGAAAACTCAGGAACCTGGCTCCAGGGGACATGTCTGCCCAAGCATACCTTCAGGTTGGTAACAAGGAGAGTGGAACTGGAGCAAAAAGGGTAACAAGAAGGAAGAGGTGGGTTAATAAGGAGAAGGGGTGAGAAGATGGTGTAACAAGGAGGGATAATAAGGAGGTGGGGTAGATAGGGGTGAGAAGATGGTGTAAAAAGGGTAAAAGTAGGAAAAAGGTACAAGAGAGATTGTGAAATAAAAGGTAAGGGGAAAGAGGGACAAGGGGCAAAGAGAAGAGCTAGGGGTAACAAGGAGACAGTTAAGAGGAGGCTAAGACTACAGGAGTAACAAGAGAGATGGGAGGCTGGGGCATCAAACAGCCTGAAATAACAAGGAGAGGAGTATTAGGGCAACATCAATAAATAGGGGCAGCACTGAGACAGGCAGGAAAGTGAATCAGGCAGAGCTCTCACTGTTATCATCTCACATACAATGTATCCGCCTCCGATCCTTTCTGGACCTCGCTGCGCTCCGTACCTCTCACACTGACATTTAACTAACCGGCTAGATCCAGGAAAGAGCAGCCGAGCGCCGAGTACATATACCTATTGCAAGAAATATAGCACGGATAGACTGTGCGACTAGTAATGTCTTTAAATGGCTAAACATGGAGGAGGAAAAAACAAAGAAGGCACGCCCATATATTAAGAAACCCCGCCCATTTTGATTGTTACTCCGCCCGTGACGGTGTGGCCACGCCCATAATGTAAAGTAACGCATAACCGTGCTGCCCAGTATCAGGGAGTGATTCCTTGTAGTGCAAAACAGCTTCACACTTCACAACATTTTATTTTTATGTTCTCTTTCACTATATTTAAAGCAAAACAAAATGTAGGCTGTTAGAAAATATGGCACTTAAAGGGTCAGGGGAGGTTCCTGGGTGTTACTAGGTATGTAACATACCTGCCTATCTATTTACTTTTATGTTCTTTATTTTATTAAGATGTTCTTACTTCCTACAATTAAAAAAAATAGTTCCTGTAAGGGTCTGCTCACTGCAGCATATGCAGTGTAGCGTCCTAGCCTATCAGGGACCATGTCTCAGCATCATGTTGCAGATAAATGGTCACTTATTGCTTTGCTGCTCATTGCAGGCCTCGTCAAACCCACAACCTGCTTCGGCGCTCATTGCGAGCATCTCCCCTCTCTATCCTACAAGCCTCGGGGTGAGCGCCTGTAACTTTGCGAGCGTTAGACACAATCACACAATTTCGACATCTATACATATGATCCCCAGTTTTTTTCATTTAGAGACTGTTGTATTTGGGGTAATTACTCTGGGAGACTTTAAACATTTTACTTTAATGCTCAGCATGTCCAATATTTTATTAATAGCACAGGATCAATCATTTTTAATGGTTATAATAAAGATTATATTTTAATCTCCCTTATTCTTCCTGCACTACATAGTTACAGAGTAATTTAGGTTGAAAAAAGACTTTTAGTCCATCAAGTTCAACCTTTTAAGATCTCCTCTGATCTCAATATGTGGATTAGTTGTTAATTAATTGATCCGGAGGAAGGCAAACAGAAAAATAAAACAAGTGAAACATTGCCAATTGTCTCAAAGGGGGAAAAAAATTCCTTCCTGACCCCAGACTGGCGATCGGATTCCTCCCTGGATCAATACTCTCTCTAATTATCCAGGATAACCCTGAATGTCCTTTTTAATTCAAAATAAATGTAGTACCCTTTTAAAGTTATCTATCGAATCTGCCGTCACCACCTCCCTTGGTAGAGAATTCCACAGATTAACCACCCTTACCGTGACGAACCCTTTTCTTTCTTTAAGGTGGAATCTTTTTACTTCTAACCTCAAAGGATGTCCTCTTGTCATTTGAAAACTTCTTGGCACAAAAAGTAAATTTGACCCTGGATATATTTAAATAGGGTGATCATATCCCCTCTTAGACGCCTTTTTCCTAGAGAAAATACGTTTAATTTGGTTAGTCTTTCTTCATAACTTAACTAATTAATTTTGTATCCCTTTAAATATGTTATATTACAAAGTTGAAAACAATTATTAAAGGTTGTTCAATCGAAATTCTTAGTAAAGATGGATAATTGCAGCAGACTTAATAATTATTCAAACAATGACTTAATATAGACTAATCGCAAACAGCAAGTAATGCAAAAGAGAGAAATGAAGGTTAATTAGATTTTCCTAATACATTTTGATACTATTTTGTGTTTACAGGTAATATAACAAGCTGATCATGTATATAATGACTAATTTCCACTCATGGTTAAATCAATGAGATAATGTAACTGGAAAATCTAGAATCTCTTGGATTACACACATTTTTAAACTTGACCCCACCTCAAATCAGACAAATATTTGTTTTTCAGTAGGTTAGACAGAAATAAATTAGTGATCTGAAGTATTTCCTGTACTTAATATGGCTTCTTCTATATTAGGTTTAACCAACTGTAGTCCTTGAGGGCTGGAGCCAACATAGATTTTTAGGATATTTCATTGTGAGCGTCAGTAACTGTATCAAGATCTCTTGAGTTCTTGGCAAAGAGGTCCATCTCAAAGGACCAAATTAGGAGGGTCTGTCTAAAGGTGCAGACAATGTACAGCAAATCAGTATTTCTGCCCTATAGACTGTAGGAGGTCGCATGTGAACCAATGTGAAGCAGGAGCGTAACCATAGGTAGTGGCCTCTGCTCATATAATATGGCCCTTGGTTCCACACTGAACTTGTCATCTTTGCCACTAGGCATTTTCATTACACGGCCAGCTCAATTCCTGGTCCCTCAGTATCCGGCCATCTCAATCCCTGGTCCCTCAGTATCCGGCCATCTCAATCCCTGGTCCCTCAGTATCCGGCCATCTCAATCTCTGGTCCCTCAGTATCCAGCCATCTCAATCCCTGGTCCCTCAGTATCCAGCCATCTCAATCCCTGGTCCCTCAGTATCCGGCCATCTCAATCCCTGGTCCCTCAGTATCAGGCCATCTCAATCCCTGGTCCCTCAGTATCCGGCCATCTCAATCCCTGGTCCCTCAGTATCCGGCCATCTCAATCCCTGGACCCTCAGTATCCGGCCATCTCAATCCCTGGACCCTCAGTATCCGGCAATCTCAATCCCTAGTCCCTCAGTATCCGGCCATCTCAATCCCTGGTCCCTCAGTATCCGGCCATCTCAATCTCTGGTCCCTCAGTATCCGGCCATCTCAATCCCTGGTCCCTCAGTATCCGTCCATCTCAATCACTGGTCCCTCGGTATCCGTCCATCTCAATCCCTGGTCCCTCAGTATCCGGCCATCTCAATCTCTGGTCCCTCAGTATCCGGCCATCTCAATCCCTGGTCCCTCAGTATCCGGCCATCTCAATCCCTGGTCCCTCAGTATCCGGCCATCTCAATCACTGGTCCTTCGGTATCCGCCATCTCAATCCCTGGGCCCTCAGTATCCGGCCATCTCAATCCCTGGTCCCTCAGTATCCGGCCATCTCAATCCCTGGTCCCTCAGTATCCGGCCATCTCAATCCCTGGTCCCTCAGTATCCGGCCATCTCAATCCCTGGTCCCTCAGTATCCGGCCATCTCAATCTCTGGTCCCTCAGTATCCGGCCATCTCAATCACTGGTCCCTCAGTATCCAGCCATCTCAATCCCTGGTCCCTCAGTATCCGGCCATCTCAATCCCTGGTCCCTCCGTATCCGGCCATCTCAATCTCTGGTCCCTCAGTATCCGGCCATCTCAATCCCTGGTCCCTCAGTATCCGGAAATCTCAATCACTGGTCCCTCAGTATCCAGCCATCTCAATCACTTGTCCCTCAGTATCCAGCCATCTCAATCCCTTGTCCCTCAGTATCCGGCCATCTCAATCCCTGGTCCCTCCGTATCCGGCCATCTCAATCTCTGGTCCCTCAGTATCCGGCCATCTCAATCCCTGGTCCCTCAGTATCCGGCCATCTCAATCCCTGGTCCCTCGGTATCCGGCCATCTCAATCACTGGTCCCTCGGTATCCGCCATCTCAATCCCTGGGCCCTCATTATCCGGCCATCTCAATCCCTGGTCCCTCAGTATCCGGCCATCTCAATCCCTGGTCCCTCAGTATCCCGCCATCTCAATCCCTGGTTCCTCAGTATCCGGCCATCTCAATCCATGGTCCTTCAGTATCCGGCCATCTCAATCTCTGGTCCCTCAGTATCCGGCCATCTCAATCCCTGGTCCCTCAGTATCCGGCCATCTCAATCCCTGGTCCCTCAGTATCCGGCCATCTCAATCCCTGGGCCCTCAGTATCCGGCCATCTCAATCCCTGGTCCCTCAGTATCCGGCCAGCTCAATTCATGGTCCCTCAGTATCCGGCCATCTCAATCACTGGTCCCTCAGTATCCGGCCATCTCAATCCCTGGTCCCTCAGTATCCAGCCATCTCAATCCCTGGTCCCTCAGTATCCGGCCATCTCAATCCCTGGTCCCTCAGTATCTGGCCATCTCAATCACTGGTCCCTCGGTATCCTGCCATCTCTATCCCTGGACTCTCTATCCCTGTGTACTGATATCTCTACTCTCCCTCCACAGGCTTCCATGTATCCTTTTATATGTACCCCTCATCCCTCTCTATTCTGCTACGTCTGCCCCTGAACCCTCTGTATCGTGTCATTTGAACCAATTGTCCTTCTGTATTCTACAATCTATAGCCTTGATTCCTCTGTATCTTGCCGTCTCTGCTCCCGGCCACTATGCAATATCTGATCTCTCCTGCATCTTGCCATCTCTAACCTCTGGTCCCTATATAATATCTGATCTCTCCTGCATCTTGCCATCTCTAACCTCTGGTCCCTATGTAATATCTGATCTCTCCTGCATCTTGCCATCTCTAACCTCTGGTCCCTATATAATATCTGATCTCTCCTGCATCTTGCCATCTCTAACCTCTGGTCCCTATATAATATCTGATCTCTCCTGCATCTTGTCATCTCTAACCTCTGGTCCCTATGTAATATCTGATCTCTCCTGCATCTTGCCATCTCTAACCTCTGGTCCCTATGTAATATCTGATCTCTCCTGCATCTTGCCATCTCTAACCTCTGGTCCCTATGTAATATCTGATCTCTCCCACATCTTGCCATCTCTAACCTCTGGTCCCTATATAATATCTGATCTCTCCCGCATCTTGCCATCTCTAACCTCTGGTCCCTATATAATATCTGATCTCTCCTGCATCTTGCCATCTCTAACCTCTGGTCCCTATGTAATATCTGATCTCTCCTGCATCTTGCCATCTCTAACCGCTGGTCCCTATGTAATATCTGATCTCTCCTGCATCTTGCCATCTCTAACCTCTGGTCCCTATATAATATCTGATCTCTCCTGCATCTTGTCATCTCTAACCTCTGGTCCCTATGTAATATCTCATCTCTCCTGCATCTTGCCATCTCTAACCTCTGGTCCCTATGTAATATCTGATCTCTCCTGCATCTTGTCATCTCTAACCTCTGGTCCCTATGTAATATCTGATCTCTCCCACATCTTGCCATCTCTAACCTCTGGTCCCTATGTAATATCTGATCTCACCTGCATCTTGCCATCTCTAACTTCTGGGCCCTATGTAATATCTGATCTCTCCTGCATCTTGTCATCTCTAACCTCTGGTCCCTATGTAATATCTGATCTCTCCCACATCTTGCCATCTCTAACCTCTGGTCCCTATGTAATATCTGATCTCTCCTGCATCTTGCCATCTCTAACCTCTGGTCCCTATGTAATATCTGATCTCTCCTGCATCTTGCCATCTCTAACCTCTGGTCCCTATATAATATCTGATCTCTCCTGCATCTTGCCATCTCTAACCTCTGGTCCCTATGTAATATCTGATCTCTCCTGCATCTTGTCATCTCTAACCTCTGGTCCCTATGTAATATCTGATCTCTCCTGCATCTTGCCATCTCTAACCTCTGGCCCCTATGTAATATCTGATCTCTCCTGCATCTTGCCATCTCTAACCTCTGGTCCCTATGTAATATCTGATCTCTCCTGCATCTTGTCATCTCTAACCTCTGGGCCCTATGTAATATCTGATCTCTCCCGCATCTTGCCATCTCTAACCTCTGGTCCCTATGTAATATCTGATCTCTCCTGCATCTTGCCATCTCTAACCTCTGGTCCCTATGTAATATCTGATCTCTCCTGCATCTTGCCATCTCTAACCTCTGGTCCCTATGTAATATCTGATCTCTCCTGCATCTTGCCATCTCTAACCTCTGGTCCCTATATAATATCTGATCTCTCCCGCATCTTGCTATCTCTAACCTCTGGTCCCTATGTAATATCTGATCTCTCCTGCATCTTGCCATCTCTAACCTCTGGTCCCTATGTAATATCTGATCTCTCCTGCATCTTGTCATCTCTAACCTCTGGTCCCTATGTAATATCTGATCTCTCCTGCATCTTGCCATCTCTAACCTCTGGTCCCTATATAATATCTGATCTCTCCTGCATCTTGCCATCTCTAACCTCTGGTCCCTATGTAATATCTGATCTCTCCTGCATCTTGCCATCTCTAACCTCTGGTCCCTATGTAATATCTGATCTCTCCTGCATCTTGCCATCTCTAACCTCTGGTCCCTATATAATATCTGATCTCTCCTGCATCTTGCCATCTCTAACCTCTGGTCCCTATGTAATATCTGATCTCTCCTGCATCTTGCCATCTCTAACCTCTGGTCCCTATGTAATATCTGATCTCTCCTGCATCTTGCCATCTCTAACCTCTGGTCCCTATATAATATCTGATCTCTCCTGCATCTTGCCATCTCTAACCTCTGGGCCCTATGTAATATCTGATCTCTCCTGCATCTTGCCATCTCTAACCCCTGGCCCCTATGTAATATCTGATCTCTCCCGCATCTTGCCATCTCTAACCTCTGGTCCCTATGTAATATCTGATCTCTCCTGCATCTTGCCATCTCTAACCTCTGGTCCCTATATAATATCTGATCTCTCCTGCATCTTGCCATCTCTAACCTCTGGTCCCTATGTAATATCTGATCTCTCCTGCATCTTGCCATCTCTAACCTCTGGTCCCTGTGTAATATCTGATCTCTCCCGCATCTTGCCATCTCTAACCTCTGGTCCCTATGTAATATCTGTTCTCTCCTGCATCTTGCCATCTCTAACCTCTGGTCCCTATGTAATATCTGATCTCTCCTGCATCTTGTCATCTCTAACCTCTGGTCCCTATGTAATATCTGATCTCTCCCACATCTTGCCATCTCTAACCTCTGGTCCCTATGTAATATCTGATCTCTCCTGCATCTTGCCATCTCTAACCTCTGGTCCCTATGTAATATCTGATCTCTCCTGCATCTTGCCATCTCTAACCTCTGGTCCCTATGTAATATCTGATCTCTCCTGCATCTTGCCATCTCTAACCTCTGGTCCCTATGTAATATCTGATCTCTCCTGCATCTTGCCATCTCTAACCTCTGGTCCCTACGTAATATCTGATCTCTCCCGCATCTTGCCATCTCTAACCTCTGGTCCCTATGTAATATCTGATCTCTCCTGCATCTTGCCATCTCTAACCTCTGGACCCTATGTAATATCTGATCTCTCCTGCATCTTGCCATCTCTAACCTCTGGTCCCTATGTAATATCTGATCTCTCCTGCATCTTGCCATCTCTAACCTCTGGTCCCTATGTAATATCTGATCTCTCCTGCATCTTGCCATCTCTAACCTCTGGTCCCTATGTAATATCTGATCTCTCCTGCATCTTGCCATCTCTAACCTCTGGTCCCTATGTAATATCTGATCTCTCCTGCATCTTGTCATCTCTAACCTCTGGTCCCTATATAATATCTGATCTCTCCCGCATCTTGTCATCTCTAACCTCTGGTCCCTATATAATATCTGATCTCTCCTACATCTTGCCATCTCTAACCTCTGGTCCCTATGTAATATCTGATCTCTCCTGCATCTTGCCGTCTCTAACCTCTGGTCCCTATGTAATATCTGATCTCTCCTCCATCTTGCCATCTCTAACCTCTGGTCCCTATGTAATATCTGATCTCTCCTGCATCTTGCCTTCTCTAACCTCTGGTCCCTATGTAATATCTGATCTCTCCTGCATCTTGCCATCTCTAACCTCTGGTCCCTATGTAATATCTGATCTCTCCTGCATCTTGCCTTCTCTAACCTCTGGTCCCTATGTAATATCTGATCTCTCCTCCATCTTGCCTTCTCTAACCTCTGGTCCCTATATAATATCTGATCTCTCCTGCATCTTGCCATCTCTAACCTCTGGTCCCTATGTAATATCTGATCTCTCCTGCATCTTGCCATCTCTAACCTCTGGTCCCTATGTAATATCTGATCTCTCCCGCATCTTGCCATCTCTAACCTCTGGTCCCAATGTAATATCTGATCTCTCCTGCATCTTGCCTTCTCTAACCTCTGGTCCCTATGTAATATCTGATCTCTCCTACATCTTGCCATCTCTAACCTCTGGTCCCTATGTAATATCTGATCTCTCCTGCATCTTGCCTTCTCTAACCTCTGGTCCCTATGTAATATCTGATCTCTCCTGCATCTTGCCTTCTCTAACCTCTGGCCCCTATGTAATATCTGATCTCTCCTGCATCTTGCCATCTCTAACCTCTGGTCCCTATGTAATATCTGATCTCTCCCACATCTTGCCATCTCTAACCTCTGGGCCCTATGTAATATCTGATCTCTCCTGCATCTTGCCATCTCTAACCTCTGGTCCCTATGTAATATCTGATCTCTCCTGCATCTTGCCATCTCTAACCTCTGGTCCCTATGTAATATCTGATCTCTCCTGCATCTTGCCATCTCTAACCCCTGGTCCCTATGTAATATCTGATCTCTCCTGCATCTTGCCATCTCTAACCTCTGGTCCCTATATAATATCTGATCTCTCCTGCATCTTGTCATCTCTAACCTCTGGGCCCTATGTAATATCTGATCTCTCCCACATCTTGCCATCTCTAACCTCTGGTCCCTATGTAATATCTGATCTCTCCTGCATCTTGCCTTCTCTAACCTCTGGTCCCTATATAATATCTGATCTCTCCTGCATCTTGCCTTCTCTAACCTCTGGTCCCTATGTAATATCTGATCTCTCCTGCATCTTGCCATCTCTAACCTCTGGTCCCTATATAATATCTGATCTCTCCTGCATCTTGCCATCTCTAACCTCTGGTCCCTATGTAATATCTGATCTCTCCTGCATCTTGTCATCTCTAACCTCTGGTCCCTATGTAATATCTGATCTCTCCTGCATCTTGCCATCTCTAACCTCTGGTCCTTATGTAATATCTGATCTCTCCTGCATCTTGCCATCTCTAACCTCTGGTCCCTATATAATATCTGATCTCTCCTGCATCTTGCCATCTCTAACCTCTGGTCCCTATGTAATATCTGATCTCTCCTGCATCTTGCCATCTCTAACCTCTGGTCCCTATGTAATATCTGATCTCTCCTGCATCTTGCCATCTCTAACCTCTGGTCCTTATGTAATATCTGATCTCTCCTGCATCTTGCCATCTCTAACCTCTGGTCCCTATATAATATCTGATCTCTCCTGCATCTTGCCATCTCTAACCTCTGGTCCCTATGTAATATCTGATCTCTCCTGCATCTTGCCATCTCTAACCTCTGGTCCCTATGTAATATCTGATCTCTCCTGCATCTTGTCATCTCTAACCCCTGGTCCCTATGTAATATCTGATCTCTCCTGCATCTTGCCATCTCTAACCTCTGGTCCCTATGTAATATCTGATCTCTCCTGCATCTTGCCATCTCTAACCTCTGGTCCCTATGTAATATCTGATCTCTCCTGCATCTTGCCATCTCTAACCTCTGGTCCCTATGTAATATCTTGTCTCTCCTGCATCTTGTCATCTCTAACCTCTGGTCCCTATGTAATATCTGATCTCTCCTGCATCTTGCCATCTCTAACCTCTGGTCCCTATATAATATCTGATCTCTCCTCCATCTTGCCATCTCTAACCTCTGGTCCCTATGTAATATCTGATCTCTCCTGCATCTTGCCATCTCTAACCTCTGGTCCCTATGTAATATCTGATCTCTCCCGCATCTTGCCATCTCTAACCTCTGGTCCCTATGTAATATCTGATCTCTCCTGCATCTTGCCATCTCTAACCTCTGGTCCCTATGTAATATCTGATCTCTCCTGCATCTTGCCATCTCTAACCTCTGGTCCCTATGTAATATCTGATCTCTCCTGCATCTTGCCATCTCTAACCTCTGGTCCCTATGTAATATCTGATCTCTCCTGCATCTTGCCATCTCTAACCTCTGGTCCCAATGTAATATCTGATCTCTCCTGCATCTTGTCATCTCTAACCCCTGGTCCCTATATAATATCTGATCTCTCCTGCATCTTGCCATCTCTAACCTCTGGTCCCTATGTAATATCTGATCTCTCCTGCATCTTGCCATCTCTAACCCCTGCTCCCTATGTAATATCTGATCTCTCCTGCATCTTGCCATCTCTAACCTCTGGTCCCTATGTAATATCTGATCTCTCCCGCATCTTGCCATCTCTAACCTCTGGTCCCTATGTAATATCTGATCTCTCCTGCATCTTGCCATCTCTAACCTCTGGTCCCTATGTAATATCTGATCTCTCCTGCATCTTGCCATCTCTAACCTCTGGTCCCTATGTAATATCTGATCTCTCCTGCATCTTGCCATCTCTAACCTCTGGTCCCAATGTAATATCTGATCTCTCCTGCATCTTGTCATCTCTAACCCCTGGTCCCTATATAATATCTGATCTCTCCTGCATCTTGCCATCTCTAACCTCTGGTCCCTATGTAATATCTGATCTCTCCTGCATCTTGTCATCTCTAACCTCTGGTCCCTATGTAATATCTGATCTCTCCTGCATCTTGCCATCTCTAACCTCTGGTCCCTATGTAATATCTGATCTCTCCTGCATCTTGCCATCTCTAACCTCTGGTCCCTATATAATATCTGATCTCTCCCGCATCTTGCCATCTCTAACCTCTGGTCCCTATGTAATATCTGATCTCTCCTGCATCTTGTCATCTCTAACCTCTGGGCCCTATGTAATATCTGATCTCTCCTGCATCTTGCCATCTCTAACCTCTGGTCCCTATGTAATATCTGATCTCTCCTGCATCTTGTCATCTCTAACCTCTGGGCCCTATGTAATATCTGATCTCTCCTGCATCTTGCCATCTCTAACCTCTGGTCCCTATGTAATATCTGATCTCTCCCGCATCTTGCCATCTCTAACCTCTGGTCCCTATATAATATCTGATCTCTCCTGCATCTTGCCATCTCTAACCCCTGGTCCCTATATAATATTTGATCTCTCCTGCATCGTGCCATCTCTAACCCCTGGACCCTATGTAATATCTGATCTCTCCTGCATCTTGCCATCTCTAACCTCTGGTCCCTATGTAATATCTGATCTCTCCTGCATCGTGTCATCTCTAACCTCTGGCCCCTATGTAATATCTGATCTCTCCTGCATCTTGCCATCTCTAACCTCTGGTCCCTATGTAATATCTGATCTCTCCCGCATCTTGCCATCTCTAACCTCTGGTCCCTATGTAATATCTGATCTCTCCTGCATCTTGTCATCTCTAACCTCTGGCCCCTATGTAATATCTGATCTCTCCTGCATCTTGCCTTCTCTAACCTCTGGTCCCTATGTAATATCTGATCTCTCCTGCATCTTGCCATCTCTAACCTCTGGTCCCTATATAATATCTGATCGCTCCTGCATCTTGCCATCTCTAACCTCTGGTCCCTATGTAATATCTGATCTCTCCTGCATCTTGCCATCTCTAACCTCTGGTCCCTATGTAATATCTGATCTCTCCCGCATCTTGCCATCTCTAACCCCTGGTCCCTATGTAATATCTGATCTCTTCTGCATCTTGTCATCTCTAACCTCTGGTCCCTATGTAATATCTGATCACTCCTGCATCTTGCCTTCTCTAACCTCTGGTCCCTATGTAATATCTGATCTCTCCTGCATCTTGCCATCTCTAACCTCTGGTCCCTATGTAATATCTGATCTCTCCTGCATCTTGCCATCTCTAACCTCTGGTCCCTATGTAATATCTGATCTCTCCTGCATCTTGCCATCTCTAACCTCTGGTCCCTATGTAATATCTGATCTCTCCTGCATCTTGCCATCTCTAACCTCTGGTCCCTATGTAATATCTGATCTCTCCCGCATCTTGCCATCTCTAACCTCTGGTCCTATGTAATATCTGATCTCTCCTGCATCTTGCCATCTCTAACCTCTGGTCCCTATGTAATATCTGATCTCTCCTGCATCTTGTCATCTCTAACCTCTGGTCCCTATGTAATATCTGATCTCTCCCGCATCTTGCCATCTCTAACCTCTGGTCCCTATGTAATATCTGATCTCTCCCGCATCTTGCCATCTCTAACCTCTGGTCCCTATGTAATATCTGATCTCTCCTGCATCTTGCCATCTCTAACCTCTGGTCCCTATGTAATATCTGATCTCTCCTGCATCTTGTCATCTCTAACCTCTGGTCCCTATGTAATATCTGATCTCTCCCGCATCTTGCCATCTCTAACCTCTGGTCCCTATGTAATATCTGATCTCTCCCACATCTTGCCATCTCTAACCTCTGGTCCCTATGTAATATCTGATCTCTCCTGCATCTTGTCATCTCTAACCTCTGGTCCCTATGTAATATCTGATCTCTCCTGCATCTTGCCATCTCTAACCTCTGGTCCCTATGTAATATCTGATCTCTCCTGCATCTTGCCATCTCTAACCTCTGGTCCCTATGTAATATCTGATCTCTCCTGCATCTTGTCATCTCTAACCTCTGGTCCCTATGTAATATCTGATCTCTCCTGCATCTTGTCATCTCTAACCCCTGGTCCCTATGTAATATCTGATCTCTCCTGCATCTTGCCTTCTCTAACCTCTGGGCCCTATGTAATATCTGATCTCTCCTGCATCTTGCCATCTCTAACCTCTGGTCCCTATATAATATCTGATCTCTCCTGCATCTTGTCATCTCTAACCTCTGGTCCCTATGTAATATCTGATCTCTCCTGCATCTTGCCATCTCTAACCTCTGGTCCCTATGTAATATCTGATCTCTCCTGCATCTTGCCATCTCTAACCTCTGGTCCCTATGTAATATCTGATCTCTCCTGCATCTTGTCATCTCTAACCTCTGGTCCCTATATAATATCTGATCTCTCCCACATCTTGCCATCTCTAACCTCTGGTCCCTATATAATATCTGATCTCTCCCGCATCTTGCCATCTCTAACCTCTGGTCCCTATATAATATCTGATCTCTCCTGCATCTTGCCATCTCTAACCTCTGGTCCCTATATAATATCTGATCTCTCCTGCATCTTGTCATCTCTAACCTCTGGTCCCTATGTAATATCTGATCTCTCCCGCATGTTGTCATCTCTAACCTCTGGTCCCTATGTAATATCTGATCTCTCCTGCATCTTGCCATCTCTAACCTCTGGTCCCTATGTAATATCTGATCTCTCCTGCATCTTGTCATCTCTAACCTCTGGTCCCTATGTAATATCTGATCTCTCCCACATCTTGCCATCTCTAACCTCTGGTCCCTATATAATATCTGATCTCTCCTGCATCTTGCCATCTCTAACCTCTGGTCCCTATGTAATATCTGATCTCTCCCACATCTTGCCATCTCTAACCTCTGGTCCCTATGTAATATCTGATCTCTCCTGCATCTTGTCATCTCTAACCTCTGGTCCCTATGTAATATCTGATCTCTCCCACATCTTGCCATCTGTAACCTCTGGTCCCTATGTAATATCTGATCTCTCCCACATCTTGCCATCTCTAACCTCTGGTCCCTATGTAATATCTGATCTCTCCTGCATCTTGCCATCTCTAACCTCTGGTCCCCATGTTATATCTGATCTCTCCCGCATCTTGCCATCTCTAACCTCTGGTCCCTATGTAATATCTGATCTCTCCCGCATCTTGCCATCTCTAACCTCTGGTCCCTATGTAATATCTGATCTCTCCCGCATCTTGCCATCTCTAACCTCTGGTCCCTATGTAATATCTGATCTCTCCTGCATCTTGCCATCTCTAACCTCTGGTCCCTATGTAATATCTGATCTCTCCTGCATCTTGCCATCTCTAACCTCTGGTCCCTATATAATATCTGATCTCTCCCGCATCTTGTCATCTCTAACCTCTGGTCCCTATGTAATATCTGATCTCTCCTGCATCTTGCCATCTCTAACCTCTGGTCCCTATGTAATATCTGATCTCTCCTGCATCTTGCCATCTCTAACCTCTGGTCCCTATGTAATATCTGATCTCTCCTGCATCTTGCCATCTCTAACCTCTGGTCCCTATGTAATATCTGATCTCTCCTGCATCTTGCCATCTCTAACCTCTGGTCCCTATGTAATATCTGATCTCTCCTGCATCTTGCCATCTCTAACCTCTGGTCCCTATGTAATATCTGATCTCTCCCGCATCTTGCCATCTCTAACCTCTGGTCCCTATATAATATCTGATCTCTCCTGCATCTTGCCATCTCTAACCTCTGGTCCCTATGTAATATCTGATCTCTCCCGCATCTTGCCATCTCTATCCTCTGGTCCCTATGTAATATCTGATCTCTCCCGCATCTTGCCATCTCTAACCTCTGGGCCCTATGTAATATCTGATCTCTCCTGCATCTTGCCATCTCTAACCTCTGGGCCCTATGTAATATCTGATCTCTCCTGCATCTTGCCATCTCTAACCTCTGGTCCCTATGTAATATCTGATTTCTCCTGCATCTTGCCATCTCTAACCTCTGGTCCCTATGTAATATCTGATCTCTCCTGCATCTTGCCATCTCTAACCCCTGGACCCTATGTAATATCTGATCTCTCCTGCATCTTGCCATCTCTAACCCCTGGACCCTATGTAATATCTGATCTCTCCTGCATCTTGCCATCTCTAACCTCTGGTCCCTATGTAATATCTGATCTCTCCTGCATCTTGTCATCTCTAACCTCTGGTCCCTATGTAATATCTGATCTCTCCCACATCTTGCCATCTCTAACCTCTGGTCCCTATGTAATATCTGATCTCTCCTGCATCTTGCCATCTCTAACCTCTGGTCCCTATGTAATATCTGATCTCTCCTGCATCTTGCCATCTCTAACCTCTGGACCCTATGTATTATCTGATCTCTCCCGCATCTTGCCATCTCTAACCCCTGGTCCCTATGTAATATCTGATCTCTCCTGCATCTTGTCATCTCTAACCTCTGGGCCCTATGTAATATCTGATCTCTCCTGCATCTTGCCATCTCTAACCTCTGGTCCCTATATAATATCTGATCTCTCCTGCATCTTGCCATCTCTAACCTCTGGTCCCTATGTAATATCTGATCTCTCCTGCATCTTGCCTTCTCTAACCTCTGGTCCCTATGTAATGTCCGATCTCTCCTGCATCTTGCCATCTCTAACCTCTGGTCCCTATGTAATATCTGATCTCTCCTGCATCTTGCCATCTCTAACCTCTGGTCCCTATGTAATATCTGATCTCTCCTGCATCTTGCCATCTCTAACCTCTGGTCCCTATATAATATCTGATCTCTCCCGCATCTTGTCATCTCTAACCTCTGGTCCCTATGTAATATCTGATCTCTCCCGCATCTAGCCATCTCTAACCTCTGGTCCCTATGTAATATCTGATCTCTCCTGCATCTTGCCATCTCTAACCTCTGGTCCCTATGTAATATCTGATCTCTCCTGCATCTTGCCATCTCTAACCTCTGGTCCCTATGTAATATCTGATCTCTCCTGCATCTTGCCATCTCTAACCTCTGGTCCCTATATAATAT
Source organism: Discoglossus pictus (assembly GCA_027410445.1). Classification (NCBI taxonomy): domain Eukaryota; kingdom Metazoa; phylum Chordata; class Amphibia; order Anura; family Alytidae; genus Discoglossus; species Discoglossus pictus. Next base: position 43,627 of record JAPZIH010001233.1, read on the forward strand.
CTGATCTCTCCTGCATCTTGCCATCTCTAACCTCTGGTCCCTATGTAATATCTGATCTCTCCTGCATCTTGCCATCTCTAACCTCTGGTCCCTATATAATATCTGATCTCTCCCGCATCTTGTCATCTCTAACCTCTGGTCCCTATGTAATATCTGATCTCTCCTGCATCTTGCCATCTCTAACCTCTGGTCCCTATGTAATATCTGATCTCTCCTGCATCTTGTCATCTCTAACCTCTGGTCCCTATGTAATATCTGATCTCTCCTGCATCTTGCCATCTCTAACCTCTGGTCCCTATGTAATATCTGATCTCTCCCGCATCTAGCCATCTCTAACCTCTGGTCCCTATGTAATATCTGATCTCTCCTGCATCTTGTCATCTCTAACCACTGGTCCCTATGTAATATCTGATCTCTCCTGCATCTTGCCATCTCTAACCTCTGGTCCCTATGTAATATCTGATCTCTCCCGCATCTTGTCATCTCTAACCTCTGGTCCTTATGTAATATCTGATCTCTCCTGCATCTTGCCATCTCTAACCTCTGGTCCCTATGTAATATCTGATCTCTCCCGCATCTTGTCATCTCTAACCTCTGGTCCCTATATAATATCTGATCTCTCCTGCATCTTGCCATCTCTAACCTCTGGTCCCTATGTAATATCTGATCTCTCCTGCATCTTGCCATCTCTAACCTCTGGTCCCTATGTAATATCTGATCTCTCCTGCATCTTGCCATCTCTAACCTCTGGTCCCTATGTAATATCTGATCTCTCCTGCATCTTGCCATCTCTAACCTCTGGTCCCTATATAATATCTGATCTCTCCTGCATCTTGCCATCTCTAACCTCTGGTCCCTATATAATATCTGATCTCTCCCGCATCTTGTCATCTCTAACCTCTGGTCCCTATGTAATATCTGATCTCTCCTGCATCTTGCCATCTCTAACCTCTGGTCCCTATGTAATATCTGATCTCTCCTGCATCTTGCCATCTCTAACCTCTGGTCCCTATGTAATATCTGATCTCTCCCGCATCTTGCCATCTCTAACCTCTGGTCCCTATGTAATATCTGATCTCTCCTGCATCTTGCCATCTCTAACCCCTGGTCCCTATGTAATATCTGATCTCTTCTGCATCTTGTCATCTCTAACCTCTGGTCCCTATGTAATATCTGATCTCTCCTGCATCTTGCCATCTCTAACCTCTGGTCCCTATATAATATCTGATCTCTCCTGCATCTTGTCATCTCTAACCTCTGGTCCCTATGTAATATCTGATCTCTCCTGCATCTTGCCATCTCTAACCTCTGGTCCCTATATAATATCTTATCTCTCCTGCATCTTGCCATCTCTAACCTCTGGTCCCTATGTAATATCTGATCTCTCCTGCATCTTGCCATCTCTAACCTCTGGTCCCTATGTAATATCTGATCTCTCCTGCATCTTGCCATCTCTAACCTCTGGTCCCTATGTAATATCTGATCTCTCCCACATCTTGCCATCTCTAACCTCTGGTCCCCTATATAATATCTGATCTCTCCCTGCATCTTGCCATCTCTAACCTCTGGTCCCTATATAATATCTGATCTCTCCTGCATCTTGCCATCTCTAACCTCTGGTCCCTATGTAATATCTGATCTCTCCCTGCATCTTGCCATCTCTAACCTCTGGTCCCTATGTAATATCTGATCTCTCCTGCATCTTGCCATCTCTAACCTCTGGTCCCTATGTAATATCTGATCTCTCCTGCATCTTGCCATCTCTAACCTCTGGTCCCTATATAATATCTGATCTCTCCTGCATCTTGCCATCTCTAACCTCTGGGCCCTATGTAATATCTGATCTCTCCTGCATCTTGTCATCTCTAACCTCTGGTCCCTATGTAATATCTGATCTCTCCCGCATCTTGCCATCTCTAACCTCTGGTCCCTATGTAATATCAGATCTCTCCTGCATCTTGCCATCTCTAACCTCTGGTCCCTATGTAATATCTGATCTCTCCTGCATCTTGCCATCTCTAACCTCTGGTCCCTATGTAATATCTGATCTCTCCTGCATCTTGCCATCTCTAACCTCTGGTCCCTATGTAATATCTGATCTCTCCCGCATCTTGCCATCTCTAACCTCTGGTCCCTATGTAATATCTGATCTCTCCTGCATCTTGCCATCTCTAACCTCTGGTCCCTATGTAATATCTGATCTCTCCTGCATCTTGCCATCTCTAACCTCTGGTCCCTATGTAATATCTGATCTCTCCTGCATCTTGCCATCTCTAACCTCTGGCCCCTATATAATATCTGATCTCTCCCGCATCTTGTCATCTCTAACCTCTGGTCCCTATGTAATATCTGATCTCTCCTGCATCTTGCCATCTCTAACCTCTGGTCCCTATGTAATATCTGATCTCTCCTGCATCTTGCCATCTCTAACCTCTGGTCCCTATGTAATATCTGATCTCTCCTGCATCTTGCCATCTCTAACCCCTGGTCCCTATGTAATATCTGATCTCTCCTGCATCTTGCCATCTCTAACCTCTGGTCCCTATATAATATCTGATCTCTCCTGCATCTTGTCATCTCTAACCTCTGGTCCCTATGTAATATCTGATCTCTCCAGCATCTTGTCATCTCTAACCTCTGGTCCCTATATAATATCTGATCTCTCCTGCATCTTGTCATCTCTAACCTCTGGTCCCTATGTAATATCTGATCTCTCCAGCATCTTGTCATCTCTAACCTCTGGTCCCTATGTAATATCTGATCTCTCCTGCATCTTGCCATCTCTAACCTCTGATCCCTATATAATATCTGATCTCTCCTGCATCTTGTCATCTCTAACCTCTGGTCCCTATGTAATATCTGATCTCTCCCACATCTTGCCATCTCTAACCTCTGGTCCCTATGTAATATCTGATCTCTCCCGCATCTTGTCATCTCTAACCTCTGGTCCCTATGTAATATCTGATCTCTCCCGCATCTTGCCATCTCTAACCTCTGGTCCCTATATAATATCTGATCTCTCCTGCATCTTGCCATCTCTAACCTCTGGTCCCTATGTAATATCTGATCTCTCCTCCATCTTGTCATCTCTAACCTCTGGTCCCTATGTAATATCTGATCTCTCCCGCATCTTGCCATCTCTAACCCCTGGTCCCTATGTAATATCTGATCTCTCCCGCATCTAGCCATCTCTAACCTCTGGTCCCTATGTAATATCTGATCTCTCCTGCATCTTGCCATCTCTAACCTCTGGTCCCTATGTAATATCTGATCTCTCCTGCATCTTGCCATCTCTAACCTCTGGTCCCTATGTAATATCTGATCTCTCCCACATCTTGCCATCTCTAACCTCTGGTCCCTATGTAATATCTGATCTCTCCCGCATCTAGCCATCTCTAACCTCTGGTCCCTATGTAATATCTGATCTCTCCTGCATCTTGCCATCTCTAACCTCTGGTCCCTATGTAATATCTGATCTCTCCTGCATCTTGTCATCTCTAACCTCTGGTCCCTATGTAATATCTGATCTCTCCCGCATCTTGCCATCTCTAACCTCTGGTCCCTATGTAATATCTGATCTCTCCCACATCTTGCCATCTCTAACCCTGGTCCCTATGTAATATCTGATCTCTCCTGCATCTTGTCATCTCTAACCTCTGGTCCCTATGTAATATCTGATCTCTCCTGCATCTTGCCATCTCTAACCTCTGGTCCCTATATAATATCTGATCTCTCCTGCATCTTGCCATCTCTAACCTCTGGTCCCTATGTAATATCTGATCTCTCCTGCATCTTGCCCATCTCTAACCTCTGGTCCCTATGTAATATCTGATCTCTCCACATCTTGCCATTCTCTAACTCTGGTCCCTATATAATATCTGATCTCTCCCGCATCTTGCCATCTCTAACCTCTGGTCCCTATATAATATCTGATCTCTCCTGCATCTTGACATCTCTAACCTCTGGTCCCTATGTAATATCTGATCTCTCCTGCATCTTGCCATCTCTAACCTCTGGTCCCTATGTAATATCTGATCTCTCCTGCATCTTGTCATCTCTAACCTCTGGTCCCTATGTAATATCTGATCTCTCCTGCATCTTGCCATCTCTAACCTCTGGTCCCTATGTAATATCTGATCTCTCCTGCATCTTGCCATCTCTAACCTCTGGTCTCCCTATGTAATATCTGATCTCTCCTGCATCTTGCCATCTCTAACCTCTGGGTCCTTATGTAATACTTGATCTCTCCTGCACTCTTGTCACTCTCTAACCTTCTGGTCCCTATGTAATATCTGATCTCTCCTGCATCTTGCCATCTCTAACCTCTTGGTCCCTATGTAATATCTGATCTCTACCTGCATCTTGCCATCTCTAACCTCTGGTCCTTATGTAATACCTGATCTCTCCTGCATCTTGCCATCTCTAACCTCTGGTCCCTATATAATATCTGATCTCTCCTGCATCTTGCCATCTCTAACCTCTGGGCCCTATGTAATATCTGATCTCTCCTGCATCTTGTCATCTCTAACCTCTGGTCCCTATATAATATCTGATCTCTCCTGCATCTTGTCATCTCTAACCTCTGGTCCCTATGTAATATCTGATCTCTCCAGCATCTTGTCATCTCTAACCTCTGGTCCCTATTAATATCTGATCTCTCCTGCATCTTGTCATCTCTAACCTCTGGTCCCTATGTAATATCTGATCTCTCCCGCATCTTGTCATCTCTAACCTCTGGTCCCTATATAATATCTGATCTCTCCTGCATCTTGTCATCTCTAACCTCTGGTCCCTATGTAATATCTGATCTCTCCAGCATCTTGTCATCTCCTAAACCCCTGGACCCTATGTAATATCTGATCTCTCCGCATCTTGCCATCTCTAACCTCCTGGTCCCTATATAATACTCTGATCTCTCCTGCATCTTGTCATCTCTAACCCCCTGGACCCTATGTAATATCTGATCTCTCCTGCATCTTGTCATCTCTAACCCTCTGGTCCCTATATAATATCTGATCTCTCCTGCATCTTGTCATCTCTAACCCTCTCGGTCCCTATGTAATATCTGATCCTCTCCTGCATCTTGCCACTCTCTAACCTCTGGTCCCCTATATAATATCTGATCTCTCCTGCATCTTGCCCTCTCTAACCTCTGGTCCCTATGTAATATCTGATCTCTCCTGCATCTTGCCATCTCTAACCTCTGGTCCCTATGTAATATCTGATCTCTCCCGCATCTTGCCATCTCTAACCTCTGGTCCCTATGTAATATCTGATCTCTCCCGCATCTAGCCATCTCTAACCCTCTGGTCCCTATGTAATATCTGATCTCTCCATGCATCTTGCCATCTCCTAACCTCTGGTCCCTATGTAATATCTGATCTCTCCTGCATACTTGCCATCTCTAACCTCTGGTCCTATGTAATATCTGATCTCTCCTGCATCTTGTCATCTCTAACCTCTTGTCCCTATGTAATGTCCGATCTCTCCTGCATCTTGCCATCTCTAACCTCTGGTCCCTATGTAATATCTGATCTCTCCTGCATCTTGCCATCTCTAACCTCTCGGTCCCTATGTAATATCTGATCTCTCCTGCATCTTGCCATCTCTAACCTCTGGTCCCTATGTAATATCTGATCTCTCCTGCATCTTGCTATCTCTAACCTCTGGTCCCTATATAATATCTGATCTCTCCCGCATCTTGCCATCTCTAACCTCTGGTCCCTATGTAATATCTGATCTCTCCTGCATCTTGTCATCTCTAAACCTCTCGGTCCCTATATAATATCTGATCTCTCGCATCTTGCCATCTCTAACCTCTGGTCCCTATGTAATATCTGATCTCTCCTGCATCTTGCCTTCCTCTAACCTATAGGTCCCTATGTAATATCTGATCTCCTCCTGCATCTTGCCATATCTAACCTCCCCTGGTCCCCTATGTAATATCTGATCTCTCCTGCATCTTGCCATCTCTAACCTCTTGGTCCCTATGTAAATTGATCTCTCCTGCATCTTGTCATCTCTAACCTCTGGGTCCCTATGTAATATCTGATCTCTCCCACATCTTGCCCATCTCTAACCTCTGGTCCCCTATATAATATCTGATCTCTCCTGCATCTTGCCATCTCTAACTTCTGGTCCCTATGTAATATCTGATCTCTCCCTTGCATCTTGCCCATCCTCTAACCTCTGGTCCCTATGTAATATCTGATCCTCTCCTGCATCTTGCCATCTCTAACCTCTGGTCCCTATGTAATATCTGATCTCTCCCGCATCTTGCCATCTCTAACCTCTGGGCCTATGTATATCTGATCTCTCCCTGCATCTTGCCAATCTCTAAC
>JAPZIH010001234.1:0-49999 GCA_027410445.1 Discoglossus pictus
AGCATACTGCAAAGCAACATAACACATAGATGTCCACCTGAATGCAGTCTAAGATACTTTTAAAAGCATACTGCAAAGCAACATAACACATAGATGTCCACCTGAATGCAGTCTAAGATACTTTTAAAAGCATACTGCAAAGCAACATAATACATAGATTTCCACCTGAATGCAGCCTAAGATACATTTAAAAGCATACTGCAAAGCAACATAACACATAGATGTCCACCTGAATGCAGTCTAAGATACTTTTAAAAGCATACTGCAAAGCAACATAACACATAGATGTCCACCTGAATGCAGTCTAGGATACTTTTAAAAGCATACTGCAAAGCAACATAACACATAGATGTCCACCTGAATGCAGTCTAAGATACTTTTAAAAGCATACTGCAAAGCAACATAACACATAGATGTCCACCTGAATGCAGTCTTAGATACTTTTAAAAGCATACTGCAAAGCAACATAACACATAGATGTCAACCTGAATGCAGTCTAAGATACTTTTAAAAGCATACTGCAAAGCAACATAACACATAGATGTCCACCTGAATGCAGTCTAAGATACTTTTAAAAGCATACTGCAAAGCAACATAACACATAGATGTCCACCTGAATGCAGTCTAAGATACTTTTAAAAGCATACTGCAAAGCAACATAACACATAGATGTCCACCTGAATGCAGTCTAAGATACTTTTAAAAGCATACTGCAAAGCAACATAACACATAGATGTCCACCTGAATGCAGTCTAAGATACTTTTAAAAGCATACTGCAAAGCAACATAACACATAGATGTCCACCTGAATGCAGTCTAAGATACTTTTAAAAGCATACTGCAAAGCAACATAACACATAGATGTCCACCTGAATGCAGTCTAAGGTAATTTCAGAAGAACAGAAGCTCACCAGATCCATATCTACGTTTACAAAAGACTATTTATTATTAATATCTGTGTTATGATAATTGCTGAGATAGACTTTTTACTGTTAGATTTTTCTGCTATTGATGATATTCTTTGCTTATCTGTACACCTGAAATGCTCTGTGTTCACTGATCCATTTTATAGCTCCATAATCTCCTCCCCCTAAAATATCTCTTGCTTTTTCCTTATAGATACTTTTAAAAGCATACTACAAAGCAACATAACACATAGATGTCCACCTGAATGCAGTCTAAGATACTTTTAAAAGCATACTGCAAAGCAACATAACACATAGATGTCCACCTGAATGCAGTCTAAGATACTTTTAAAAGCATACTGCAAAGCAACATAACACATAGATGTCCACCTGAATGCAGTCTTAGATACTTTTAAAAGCATACTGCAAAGCAACATAACACATAGATGTCCACCTGAATGCAGTCTAAGATACTTTTAAAAGCATACTGCAAAGCAACATAACACATAGATGTCCACCTGAATGCAGTCTAAGATACTTTTAAAAGCATACTGCAAAGCAACATAACACATAGATGTCCACCTGAATGCAGTCTAAGATACTTTTAAAAGCATACTGCAAAGCAACATAACACATAGATGTCCACCTGAATGCAGTCTAAGATACTTTTAAAAGCATACTGCAAAGCAACATAACACATAGATGTCCACCTGAATGCTGTCTAAGATACTTTTAAAAGCATACTGCAAAGCAACATAACACATAGATGTCCACCTGAATGCAGTCTAAGATACTTTTAAAAGCATAATGCAAAGCAACATAACACATAGATGTCCACCTGAATGCAGTCTAAGATACTTTTAAAAGCATACTGCAAAGCAACATAACACATAGATGTCCACCTGAATGCAGTCTAAGATACTTTTAAAAGCATACTGCAAAGCAACATAACACATAGATGTCCACCTGAATGCAGTCTAAGATACTTTTAAAAGCATACTGCAAAGCAACATAGCACATAGATGTCCACCTGAATGCAGTCTTAGATACTTTTAAAAGCATACTGCAAAGCAACATAACACATAGATGTCCACCTGAATGCAGTCTAAGATACTTTTAAAAGCATACTGCAAAGCAACATAACACATAGATGTCCACCTGAATGCAGTCTAAGATACTTTTAAAAGCATACTGCAAAGCAACATAACACATAGATGTCCACCTGAATGCAGTCTAAGATACTTTTAAAAGCATACTGTAAAGCAACATAACACATAGATGTCCACCTGAATGCAGTCTAAGATACTTTTAAAAGCATACTGCAAAGCAACATAACACATAGATGTCCACCTGAATGCAGTCTAAGGTAATTTCAGAAGAACAGAAGCTCACCAGATCCATATCTACGTTTACAAAAGACTATTTATTATTAATATCTGTGTTATGATAATTGCTGAGATAGACTTTTTACTGTTAGATTTTTCTGCTATTGATGATATTCTTTGCTTATCTGTAAACCTGAAATGCTCTGTTTTCACTGATCCATTTTATAGCTCCATAATCTCCTCCCCCTAAAATATCTCTTGCTTTTTCCTTATAGATACTTTTAAAAGCATACTGCAAAGCAACATAACACATAGATGTCCACCTGAATGCAGTCTAAGATACTTTTAAAAGCATACTGCAAAGCAACATAACACATAGATGTCCACCTGAATGCAGTCTAAGATACTTTTAAAAGCATACTGCAAAGCAACATAACACATAGATGTCCACCTGAATGCAGTCTAAGGTAATTTCAGAAGAACAGAAGCTCACCAGATCCATATCTACGTTTACAAAAGACTATTTATTATTAATATCTGTGTTATGATAATTGCTGAGATAGACTTTTTACTGTTAGATTTTTCTGCTATTGATGATATTCTTTGCTTATCTGTAAACCTGAAATGCTCTGTGTTCACTGATCCATTTTATAGCTCCATAATCTCCTCCCCCTAAAATATCTCTTGCTTTTTCCTTATAGATACTTTTAAAAGCATACTGCAAAGCAACTTAACACATAGATGTCCACCTGAATGCAGTCTAAGGTAATTTCAGAAGAACAGAAGCTCACCAGATCCATATCTACGTTTACAAAAGACTATTTATTGTTAATATCTGTGTTATGATAATTGCTGAGATAGACTTTTTACTGTTAGATTTTTCTGCTATTGATGATATTCTTTGCTTATCTGTAAACCTGAAATGCTCTGTGTTCACTGATCCATTTTATAGCTCCATAATCTCCTCCCCCTAAAATATCTCTTGCTTTTTCCTTATAGATACTTTTAAAAGCATACTGCAAAGCAACATAACACATAGATGTCCACCTGAATGCAGTCTAAGGTAATTTCAGAAGAACAGAAGCTCACCAGATCCATATCTACGTTTACAAAAGACTATTTATTATTAATATCTGTGTTATGATAATTGCTGAGATAGACTTTTTACTGTTAGATTTTTCTGCTATTGATGATATTATTTGCTTATCTGTAAACCTGAAATGCTCTGTGTTCACTGATCCATTTTATAGCTCCATAATCTCCTCCCCCTAAAATATCTCTTGCTTTTTCCTTATAGATACTTTTAAAAGCATACTGCAAAGCAACATAACAAATAGATGTCCACCTGAATGCAGTCTAAGATACTTTTAAAAGCATACTGCAAAGCAACATAACACATAGATGTCCACCTGAATGCAGTCTAAGATACTTTTAAAAGCATACTGCAAAGCAACATAACACATAGATGTCCACCTGAATGCAGTCTAAGATACTTTTAAAAGCATACTGCAAAGCAACATAACACATGGATGTCCACCTGAATGCAGTCTAAGATACTTTTAAAAGCATACTGCAAAGCAACATAACACATGGATGTCCACCTGAATGCAGTCTAAGATACTTTTAAAAGCATACTGCAAAGCAACATAACACATAGATGTCCACCTGAATGCAGTCTAAGATACTTTTAAAAGCATACTGCAAAGCAACATAACACATAGATGTCCACCTGAATGCAGTCTAAGATACTTTTAAAAGCATACTGCAAAGCAACTTAACACATAGATGTCCACCTGAATGCAGTCTAAGGTAATTTCAGAAGAACAGAAGCTCACCAGATCCATATCTACGTTTACAAAAGACTATTTATTGTTAATATCTGTGTTATGATAATTGCTGAGATAGACTTTTTACTGTTAGATTTTTCTGCTATTGATGATATTCTTTGCTTATCTGTAAACCTGAAATGCTCTGTGTTCACTGATCCATTTTATAGCTCCATAATCTCCTCCCCCTAAAATATCTCTTGCTTTTTCCTTATAGATACTTTTAAAAGCATACTGCAAAGCAACTTAACACATAGATGTCCACCTGAATGCAGTCTAAGGTAATTTCAGAAGAACAGAAGCTCACCAGATCCATATCTACGTTTACAAAAGACTATTTATTGTTAATATCTGTGTTATGATAATTGCTGAGATAGACTTTTTACTGTTAGATTTTTCTGCTATTGATGATATTCTTTGCTTATCTGTAAACCTGAAATGCTCTGTGTTCACTGATCCATTTTATAGCTCCATAATCTCCTCCCCCTAAAATATCTCTTGCTTTTTCCTTATAGATACTTTTAAAAGCATACTGCAAAGCAACATAACACATAGATGTCCACCTGAATGCAGTCTAAGGTAATTTCAGAAGAACAGAAGCTCACCAGATCCATATCTACGTTTACAAAAGACTATTTATTATTAATATCTGTGTTATGATAATTGCTGAGATAGATTTTTTACTGTTAGATTTTTCTGCTATTGATGATATTATTTGCTTATCTGTAAACCTGAAATGCTCTGTGTTCACTGATCCATTTTATAGCTCCATAATCTCCTCCCCCTAAAATATCTCTTGCTTTTTCCTTATAGATACTTTTAAAAGCATACTGCAAAGCAACATAACACATAGATGTCCACCTGAATGCAGTCTAAGATACTTTTAAAAGCATACTGCAAAGCAACATAACACATAGATGTCCACCTGAATGCAGTCTAAGATACTTTTAAAAGCATACTGCAAAGCAACATAACACATAGATGTCCACCTGAATGCAGTCTAAGATACTTTTAAAAGCATACTGCAAAGCAACATAACACATGGATGTCCACCTGAATGCAGTCTAAGATACTTTTAAAAGCATACTGCAAAGCAACATAACACATGGATGTCCACCTGAATGCAGTCTAAGATACTTTTAAAAGCATACTGCAAAGCAACATAACACATAGATGTCCACCTGAATGCAGTCTAAGATACTTTTAAAAGCATACTGCAAAGCAACATAACACATAGATGTCCACCTGAATGCAGTCTAAGATACTTTTAAAAGCATACTGCAAAGCAACTTAACACATAGATGTCCACCTGAATGCAGTCTAAGGTAATTTCAGAAGAACAGAAGCTCACCAGATCCATATCTACGTTTACAAAAGACTATTTATTGTTAATATCTGTGTTATGATAATTGCTGAGATAGACTTTTTACTGTTAGATTTTTCTGCTATTGATGATATTCTTTGCTTATCTGTAAACCTGAAATGCTCTGTGTTCACTGATCCATTTTATAGCTCCATAATCTCCTCCCCCTAAAATATCTCTTGCTTTTTCCTTATAGATACTTTTAAAAGCATACTGCAAAGCAACATAACACATAGATGTCCACCTGAATGCAGTCTAAGGTAATTTCAGAAGAACAGAAGCTCACCAGATCCATATCTACGTTTACAAAAGACTATTTATTATTAATATCTGTGTTATGATAATTGCTGAGATAGATTTTTTACTGTTAGATTTTTCTGCTATTGATGATATTCTTTGCTTATCTGTAAACCTGAAATGCTCTGTGTTCACTGATCCATTTTATAGCTCCATAATCTCCTCCCCCTAAAATATCTCTTGCTTTTTCCTTATAGATACTTTTAAAAGCATACTGCAAAGCAACATAACACATAGATGTCCACCTGAATGCAGTCTAAGATACTTTTAAAAGCATACTGCAAAGCAACATAACACATAGATGTCCACCTGAATGCAGTCTAAGATACTTTTAAAAGCATACTGCAAAGCAACATAACACATAGATGTCCATGTGAATGCAGTTTTAGATACTTTTAAAAGCATACTGCAAAGCAACATAACACATAGATGTCCACCTGAATGCACTCTAAGATACTTTTAAAAGCATACTGCAAAGCAAAATAACACATAGATGTCCACCTGAATGCAGTCTAAGATACTTTTAAAAGCATACTGCAAAGCAACATAACACATAGATGTCCACCTGAATGCAGTCTAAGATACTTTTAAAAGCATACTGCAAAGCAACATAACACATAGATTTCCACCTGAATGCAGCCTAAGATACATTTAAAAGCATACTGCAAAGCAACATAACACATAGATGTCCACCTGAATGCAGTCTAAGATACTTTTAAAAGCATACTGCAAAGCAACATAACACATAGATGTCCACCTGAATGCAGTCTAGGATACTTTTAAAAGCATACTGCAAAGCAACATAACACATAGATGTCCACCTGAATGCAGTCTAAGATACTTTTAAAAGCATACTGCAAAGCAACATAACACATAGATGTCCACCTGAATGCAGTCTTAGATACTTTTAAAAGCATACTGCAAAGCAACATAACACATAGATGTCCACCTGAATGCAGTCTAAGATACTTTTAAAAGTATACTGCAAAGCAACATAACACATAGATGTCCACCTGAATGCAGTCTAAGATACTTTTAAAAGCATACTGCAAAGCAACATAACACATAGATGTCCACCTGAATGCAGTCTAAGATACTTTTAAAAGCATACTGCAAAGCAACATAACACATAGATGTCCACCTGAATGCAGTCTAAGATACTTTTAAAAGCATACTGCAAAGCAACATAACACATAGATGTCCACCTGAATGCAGTCTAAGATACTTTTAAAAGCATACTGCAAAGCAACATAACACATAGATGTCCACCTGAATGCAGTCTAAGATACTTTTAAAAGCATACTGCAAAGCAACATAACACATAGATGTCCACCTGAATGCAGTCTAAGGTAATTTCAGAAGAACAGAAGCTCACCAGATCCATATCTACGTTTACAAAAGACTATTTATTATTAATATCTGTGTTATGATAATTGCTGAGATAGACTTTTTACTGTTAGATTTTTCTGCTATTGATGATATTCTTTGCTTATCTGTAAACCTGAAATGCTCTGTGTTCACTGATCCATTTTATAGCTCCATAATCTCCTCCCCCTAAAATATCTCTTGCTTTTTCCTTATAGATACTTTTAAAAGCATACTGCAAAGCAACATAACACATAGATGTCCACCTGAATGCAGTCTTAGATACTTTTAAAAGCATACTGCAAAGCAACATAACACATAGATGTCCACCTGAATGCAGTCTAAGATACTTTTAAAAGCATACTGCAAAGCAACATAACACATAGATGTCCACCTGAATGCAGTCTTAGATACTTTTAAAAGCATACTGCAAAGCAACATAACACATAGATGTCCACCTGAATGCAGTCTAAGATACTTTTAAAAGCATAATGCAAAGCAACATAACACATAGATGTCCACCTGAATGCAGTCTAAGATACTTTTAAAAGCATACTGCAAAGCAACATAACACATAGATGTCCACCTGAATGCAGTCTAAGATACTTTTAAAAGCATACTGCAAAGCAACATAACACATAGATGTCCACCTGAATGCAGTCTAAGATACTTTTAAAAGCATACTGCAAAGCAACATAACACATAGATGTCCACCTGAATGCACTCTAAGATACTTTTAAAAGCATACTGCAAAGCAACATAACACATAGATGTCCACCTGAATGCAGTCTAAGATACTTTTAAAAGCATAATGCAAAGCAACATAACACATAGATGTCCACCTGAATGCAGTCTAAGATACTTTTAAAAGCATACTGCAAAGCAACATAACACATAGATGTCCACCTGAATGCAGTCTAAGATACTTTTAAAAGCATACTGCAAAGCAACATAACACATAGATGTCCACCTGAATGCAGTCTAAGATACTTTTAAAAGCATACTGCAAAGCAACATAACACATAGATGTCCACCTGAATGCAGTCTTAGATACTTTTAAAAGCATACTGCAAAGCAACATAACACATAGATGTCCACCTGAATGCAGTCTAAGATACTTTTAAAAGCATACTGCAAAGCAACATAACACATAGATGTCCACCTGAATGCAGTCTAAGATACTTTTAAAAGCATACTGCAAAGCAACATAACACATAGATGTCCACCTGAATGCAGTCTAAGATACTTTTAAAAGCATACTGTAAAGCAACATAACACATAGATGTCCACCTGAATGCAGTCTAAGATACTTTTAAAAGCATACTGCAAAGCAACATAACACATAGATTTCCACCTGAATGCAGCCTAAGATACATTTAAAAGCATACTGCAAAGCAACATAACACATAGATGTCCACCTGAATGCAGTCTAAGATACTTTTAAAAGCATACTGCAAAGCAACATAACACATAGATGTCCACCTGAATGCAGTCTAAGGTAATTTCAGAAGAACAGAAGCTCACCAGATCCATATCTACGTTTACAAAAGACTATTTATTATTAATATCTGTGTTATGATAATTGCTGAGATAGACTTTTTACTGTTAGATTTTTCTGCTATTGATGATATTCTTTGCTTATCTGTAAACCTGAAATGCTCTGTGTTCACTGATCCATTTTATAGCTCCATAATCTCCTCCCCCTAAAATATCTCTTGCTTTTTCCTTATAGATACTTTTAAAAGCATACTGCAAAGCAACATAACACATAGATGTCCACCTGAATGCAGTCTAAGATACTTTTAAAAGCATACTGCAAAGCAACATAACACATAGATGTCCACCTGAATGCAGTCTTAGATACTTTTAAAAGCATACTGCAAGCAACATAACACATAGATGTCCACCTGAATGCAGTCTAAGGTAATTTCAGAAGAACAGAAGCTCACCAGATCCATATCTACGTTTACAAAAGACTATTTATTATTAATATCTGTGTTATGATAATTGCTGAGATAGACTTTTTACTGTTAGATTTTTCTGCTATTGATGATATTCTTTGCTTATCTGTAAACCTGAAATGCTCTGTGTTCACTGATCCATTTTATAGCTCCATAATCTCCTCCCCCTAAAATATCTCTTGCTTTTTCCTTATAGATACTTTTAAAAGCATACTGCAAAGCAACATAACACATAGATGTCCACCTGAATGCAGTCTAAGATACTTTTAAAAGCATACTGCAAAGCAACATAACACATAGATGTCCACCTGAATGCAGTCTAAGATACTTTTAAAAGCATACTGCAAAGCAACATAACACATAGATGTCCACCTGAATGCAGTCTAAGGTAATTTCAGAAGAACAGAAGCTCACCAGATCCATATCTACGTTTACAAAAGACTATTTATTATTAATATCTGTGTTATGATAATTGCTGAGATAGACTTTTTACTGTTAGATTTTTCTGCTATTGATGATATTCTTTGCTTATCTGTAAACCTGAAATGCTCTGTGTTCACTGATCCATTTTATAGCTCCATAATCTCCTCCCCCTAAAATATCTCTTGCTTTTTCCTTATAGATACTTTTAAAAGCATACTGCAAAGCAACATAACACATAGATGTCCACCTGAATGCAGTCTAAGGTAATTTCAGAAGAACAGAAGCTCACCAGATCCATATCTACGTTTACAAAAGACTATTTATTATTAATATCTGTGTTATGATAATTGCTGAGATAGATTTTTTACTGTTAGATTTTTCTGCTATTGATGATATTCTTTGCTTATCTGTAAACCTGAAATGCTCTGTGTTCACTGATCCATTTTATAGCTCCATAATCTCCTCCCCCTAAAATATCTCTTGCTTTTTCCTTATAGATACTTTTAAAAGCATACTGCAAAGCAACATAACACATAGATGTCCACCTGAATGCAGTCTAAGATACTTTTAAAAGCATACTGCAAAGCAACATAACACATAGATGTCCACCTGAATGCAGTCTAAGATACTTTTAAAAGCATACTGCAAAGCAACATAACACATAGATGTCCACCTGAATGCAGTCTAAGATACTTTTAAAAGCATACTGCAAAGCAACATAACACATAGATGTCCACCTGAATGCAGTCTAAGGTAATTTCAGAAGAACAGAAGCTCACCAGATCCATATCTACGTTTACAAAAGACTATTTATTATTAATATCTGTGTTATGATAATTGCTGAGATAGACTTTTTACTGTTAGATTTTTCTGCTATTGATGATATTCTTTGCTTATCTGTAAACCTGAAATGCTCTGTGTTCACTGATCCATTTTATAGCTCCATAATCTCCTCCCCCTAAAATATCTCTTGCTTTTTCCTTATAGATACTTTTAAAAGCATACTGCAAAGCAACATAACACATAGATGTCCACCTGAATGCAGTCTAAGATACTTTTAAAAGCATACTGCAAAGCAACATAACACATAGATGTCCACCTGAATGCAGTCTAAGATACTTTTAAAAGCATACTGCAAAGCAACATAACACATAGATGTCCACCTGAATGCAGTCTAAGGTAATTTCAGAAGAACAGAAGCTCACCAGATCCATATCTACGTTTACAAAAGACTATTTATTATTAATATCTGTGTTATGATAATTGCTGAGATAGACTTTTTACTGTTAGATTTTTCTGCTATTGATGATATTCTTTGCTTATCTGTAAACCTGAAATGCTCTGTGTTCACTGATCCATTTTATAGCTCCATAATCTCCTCCCCCTAAAATATCTCTTGCTTTTTCCTTATAGATACTTTTAAAAGCATACTGCAAAGCAACTTAACACATAGATGTCCACCTGAATGCAGTCTAAGGTAATTTCAGAAGAACAGAAGCTCACCAGATCCATATCTACGTTTACAAAAGACTATTTATTGTTAATATCTGTGTTATGATAATTGCTGAGATAGACTTTTTACTGTTAGATTTTTCTGCTATTGATGATATTCTTTGCTTATCTGTAAACCTGAAATGCTCTGTGTTCACTGATCCATTTTATAGCTCCATAATCTCCTCCCCCTAAAATATCTCTTGCTTTTTCCTTATAGATACTTTTAAAAGCATACTGCAAAGCAACATAACACATAGATGTCCACCTGAATGCAGTCTAAGGTAATTTCAGAAGAACAGAAGCTCACCAGATCCATATCTACGTTTACAAAAGACTATTTATTATTAATATCTGTGTTATGATAATTGCTGAGATAGATTTTTTACTGTTAGATTTTTCTGCTATTGATGATATTATTTGCTTATCTGTAAACCTGAAATGCTCTGTGTTCACTGATCCATTTTATAGCTCCATAATCTCCTCCCCCTAAAATATCTCTTGCTTTTTCCTTATAGATACTTTTAAAAGCATACTGCAAAGCAACATAACACATAGATGTCCACCTGAATGCAGTCTAAGATACTTTTAAAAGCATACTGCAAAGCAACATAACACATAGATGTCCACCTGAATGCAGTCTAAGATACTTTTAAAAGCATACTGCAAAGCAACATAACACATAGATGTCCACCTGAATGCAGTCTAAGATACTTTTAAAAGCATACTGCAAAGCAACATAACACATGGATGTCCACCTGAATGCAGTCTAAGATACTTTTAAAAGCATACTGCAAAGCAACATAACACATGGATGTCCACCTGAATGCAGTCTAAGATACTTTTAAAAGCATACTGCAAAGCAACATAACACATAGATGTCCACCTGAATGCAGTCTAAGATACTTTTAAAAGCATACTGCAAAGCAACATAACACATAGATGTCCACCTGAATGCAGTCTAAGATACTTTTAAAAGCATACTGCAAAGCAACATAACACATAGATGTCCACCTGAATGCAGTCTTAGATACTTTTAAAAGCATACTGCAAAGCAACATAACACATAGATGTCCACCTGAATGCAGTCTAAGATACTTTTAAAAGCATACTGCAAAGCAACATAACACATAGATGTCCACCTGAATGCAGTCTAAGATACTTTTAAAAGCATACTGCAAAGCAACATAACACATAGATGTCCACCTGAATGCAGTCTAAGATACTTTTAAAAGCATACTGCAAAGCAACATAACACATAGATGTCCACCTGAATGCAGTCTAAGATACTTTTAAAAGCATACTGCAAAGCAACATAACACATAGATGTCCACCTGAATGCAGTCTAAGATACTTTTAAAAGCATACTGCAAAGCAACATAACACATAGATGTCCACCTGAATGCAGTCTAAGATACTTTTAAAAGCATAATGCAAAGCAACATAACACATAGATGTCCACCTGAATGCAGTCTAAGATACTTTTAAAAGCATACTGCAAAGCAACATAACACATAGATGTCCACCTGAATGCAGTCTAAGATACTTTTAAAAGCATACTGCAAAGCAACATAACACATAGATGTCCACCTGAATGCAGTCTAAGATACTTTTAAAAGCATACTGCAAAGCAACATAGCACATAGATGTCCACCTGAATGCAGTCTTAGATACTTTTAAAAGCATACTGCAAAGCAACATAACACATAGATGTCCACCTGAATGCAGTCTAAGATACTTTTAAAAGCATACTGCAAAGCAACATAACACATAGATGTCCACCTGAATGCAGTCTAAGATACTTTTAAAAGCATACTGCAAAGCAACATAACACATAGATGTCCACCTGAATGCAGTCTAAGATACTTTTAAAAGCATACTGCAAAGCAACATAACACATAGATGTCCACCTGAATGCAGTCTAAGATACTTTTAAAAGCATACTGTAAAGCAACATAACACATAGATGTCCACCTGAATGCAGTCTAAGATACTTTTAAAAGCATACTGCAAAGCAACATAACACATAGATTTCCACCTGAATGCAGCCTAAGATACATTTAAAAGCATACTGCAAAGCAACATAACACATAGATGTCCACCTGAATGCAGTCTAAGATACTTTTAAAAGCATACTGCAAAGCAACATAACACATAGATGTCCACCTGAATGCAGTCTAAGGTAATTTCAGAAGAACAGAAGCTCACCAGATCCATATCTACGTTTACAAAAGACTATTTATTATTAATATCTGTGTTATGATAATTGCTGAGATAGACTTTTTACTGTTAGATTTTTCTGCTATTGATGATATTCTTTGCTTATCTGTAAACCTGAAATGCTCTGTGTTCACTGATCCATTTTATAGCTCCATAATCTCCTCCCCCTAAAATATCTCTTGCTTTTTCCTTATAGATACTTTTAAAAGCATACTGCAAAGCAACATAACACATAGATGTCCACCTGAATGCAGTCTAAGATACTTTTAAAAGCATACTGCAAAGCAACATAACACATAGATGTCCACCTGAATGCAGTCTAAGGTAATTTCAGAAGAACAGAAGCTCACCAGATCCATATCTACGTTTACAAAAGACTATTTATTATTAATATCTGTGTTATGATAATTGCTGAGATAGACTTTTTACTGTTAGATTTTTCTGCTATTGATGATATTCTTTGCTTATCTGTAAACCTGAAATGCTCTGTGTTCACTGATCCATTTTATAGCTCCATAATCTCCTCCCCCTAAAATATCTCTTGCTTTTTCCTTATAGATACTTTTAAAAGCATACTGCAAAGCAACATAACACATAGATGTCCACCTGAATGCAGTCTAAGATACTTTTAAAAGCATACTGCAAAGCAACATAACACATAGATGTCCACCTGAATGCAGTCTAAGATACTTTTAAAAGCATACTGCAAAGCAACATAACACATAGATGTCCACCTGAATGCAGTCTAAGATACTTTTAAAAGCATACTGCAAAGCAACATAACACATAGATGTCCACCTGAATGCAGTCTAAGATACTTTTAAAAGCATACTGCAAAGCAACATAACACATAGATGTCCACCTGAATGCAGTCTAAGGTAATTTCAGAAGAACAGAAGCTCACCAGATCCATATCTACGTTTACAAAAGACTATTTATTATTAATATCTGTGTTATGATAATTGCTGAGATAGACTTTTTACTGTTAGATTTTTCTGCTATTGATGATATTCTTTGCTTATCTGTAAACCTGAAATGCTCTGTGTTCACTGATCCATTTTATAGCTCCATAATCTCCTCCCCCTAAAATATCTCTTGCTTTTTCCTTATAGATACTTTTAAAAGCATACTGCAAAGCAACTTAACACATAGATGTCCACCTGAATGCAGTCTAAGGTAATTTCAGAAGAACAGAAGCTCACCAGATCCATATCTACGTTTACAAAAGACTATTTATTGTTAATATCTGTGTTATGATAATTGCTGAGATAGACTTTTTACTGTTAGATTTTTCTGCTATTGATGATATTCTTTGCTTATCTGTAAACCTGAAATGCTCTGTGTTCACTGATCCATTTTATAGCTCCATAATCTCCTCCCCCTAAAATATCTCTTGCTTTTTCCTTATAGATACTTTTAAAAGCATACTGCAAAGCAACATAACACATAGATGTCCACCTGAATGCAGTCTAAGGTAATTTCAGAAGAACAGAAGCTCACCAGATCCATATCTACGTTTACAAAAGACTATTTATTATTAATATCTGTGTTATGATAATTGCTGAGATAGATTTTTTACTGTTAGATTTTTCTGCTATTGATGATATTATTTGCTTATCTGTAAACCTGAAATGCTCTGTGTTCACTGATCCATTTTATAGCTCCATAATCTCCTCCCCCTAAAATATCTCTTGCTTTTTCCTTATAGATACTTTTAAAAGCATACTGCAAAGCAACATAACACATAGATGTCCACCTGAATGCAGTCTAAGATACTTTTAAAAGCATACTGCAAAGCAACATAACACATAGATGTCCACCTGAATGCAGTCTAAGATACTTTTAAAAGCATACTGCAAAGCAACATAACACATAGATGTCCACCTGAATGCAGTCTAAGATACTTTTAAAAGCATACTGCAAAGCAACATAACACATGGATGTCCACCTGAATGCAGTCTAAGATACTTTTAAAAGCATACTGCAAAGCAACATAACACATGGATGTCCACCTGAATGCAGTCTAAGATACTTTTAAAAGCATACTGCAAAGCAACATAACACATAGATGTCCACCTGAATGCAGTCTAAGATACTTTTAAAAGCATACTGCAAAGCAACATAACACATAGATGTCCACCTGAATGCAGTCTAAGATACTTTTAAAAGCATACTGCAAAGCAACTTAACACATAGATGTCCACCTGAATGCAGTCTAAGGTAATTTCAGAAGAACAGAAGCTCACCAGATCCATATCTACGTTTACAAAAGACTATTTATTGTTAATATCTGTGTTATGATAATTGCTGAGATAGACTTTTTACTGTTAGATTTTTCTGCTATTGATGATATTCTTTGCTTATCTGTAAACCTGAAATGCTCTGTGTTCACTGATCCATTTTATAGCTCCATAATCTCCTCCCCCTAAAATATCTCTTGCTTTTTCCTTATAGATACTTTTAAAAGCATACTGCAAAGCAACATAACACATAGATGTCCACCTGAATGCAGTCTAAGGTAATTTCAGAAGAACAGAAGCTCACCAGATCCATATCTACGTTTACAAAAGACTATTTATTATTAATATCTGTGTTATGATAATTGCTGAGATAGATTTTTTACTGTTAGATTTTTCTGCTATTGATGATATTCTTTGCTTATCTGTAAACCTGAAATGCTCTGTGTTCACTGATCCATTTTATAGCTCCATAATCTCCTCCCCCTAAAATATCTCTTGCTTTTTCCTTATAGATACTTTTAAAAGCATACTGCAAAGCAACATAACACATAGATGTCCACCTGAATGCAGTCTAAGATACTTTTAAAAGCATACTGCAAAGCAACATAACACATAGATGTCCACCTGAATGCAGTCTAAGATACTTTTAAAAGCATACTGCAAAGCAACATAACACATAGATGTCCACCTGAATGCAGTCTTAGATACTTTTAAAAGCATACTGCAAAGCAACATAACACATAGATGTCCACCTGAATGCACTCTAAGATACTTTTAAAAGCATACTGCAAAGCAAAATAACACATAGATGTCCACCTGAATGCAGTCTAAGATACTTTTAAAAGCATACTGCAAAGCAACATAACACATAGATGTCCACCTGAATGCAGTCTAAGATACTTTTAAAAGCATACTGCAAAGCAACATAACACATAGATGTCCACCTGAATGCAGTCTAAGATACTTTTAAAAGCATACTGCAAAGCAACATAACACATAGATGTCCACCTGAATGCAGTCTAAGATACTTTTAAAAGCATAATGCAAAGCAACATAACACATAGATGTCCACCTGAATGCAGTCTAAGATACTTTTAAAAGCATACTGCAAAGCAACATAACACATAGATGTCCACCTGAATGCAGTCTAAGATACTTTTAAAAGCATACTGCAAAGCAACATAACACATAGATGTCCACCTGAATGCAGTCTAAGATACTTTTAAAAGCATACTGCAAAGCAACATAACACATAGATGTCCACCTGAATGCAGTCTTAGATACTTTTAAAAGCATACTGCAAAGCAACATAAAGCATAGATGTCCACCTGAATGCAGTCTAAGATACTTTTAAAAGCATACTGCAAAGCAACATAACACATAGATGTCCACCTGAATGCAGTCTAAGATACTTTTAAAAGCATACTGCAAAGCAACATAACACATAGATGTCCACCTGAATGCAGTCTAAGATACTTTTAAAAGCATACTGCAAAGCAACATAACACATAGATGTCCACCTGAATGCAGTCTAAGATACTTTTAAAAGCATACTGCAAAGCAACATAACACATAGATTTCCACCTGAATGCAGCCTAAGATACATTTAAAAGCATACTGCAAAGCAACATAACACATAGATGTCCACCTGAATGCAGTCTAAGATACTTTTAAAAGCATACTGCAAAGCAACATAACACATAGATGTCCACCTGAATGCAGTCTAGGATACTTTTAAAAGCATACTGCAAAGCAACATAACACATAGATGTCCACCTGAATGCAGTCTAAGATACTTTTAAAAGCATACTGCAAAGCAACATAACACATAGATGTCCACCTGAATGCAGTCTTAGATACTTTTAAAAGCATACTGCAAAGCAACATAACACATAGATGTCCACCTGAATGCAGTCTAAGATACTTTTAAAAGTATACTGCAAAGCAACATAACACATAGATGTCCACCTGAATGCAGTCTAAGATACTTTTAAAAGCATACTGCAAAGCAACATAACACATAGATGTCCACCTGAATGCAGTCTAAGATACTTTTAAAAGCATACTGCAAAGCAACATAACACATAGATGTCCACCTGAATGCAGTCTAAGATACTTTTAAAAGCATACTGCAAAGCAACATAACACATAGATGTCCACCTGAATGCAGTCTAAGATACTTTTAAAAGCATACTGCAAAGCAACATAACACATAGATGTCCACCTGAATGCAGTCTAAGATACTTTTAAAAGCATACTGCAAAGCAACATAACACATAGATGTCCACCTGAATGCAGTCTAAGGTAATTTCAGAAGAACAGAAGCTCACCAGATCCATATCTACGTTTACAAAAGACTATTTATTATTAATATCTGTGTTATGATAATTGCTGAGATAGACTTTTTACTGTTAGATTTTTCTGCTATTGATGATATTCTTTGCTTATCTGTAAACCTGAAATGCTCTGTGTTCACTGATCCATTTTATAGCTCCATAATCTCCTCCCCCTAAAATATCTCTTGCTTTTTCCTTATAGATACTTTTAAAAGCATACTGCAAAGCAACATAACACATAGATGTCCACCTGAATGCAGTCTTAGATACTTTTAAAAGCATACTGCAAAGCAACATAACACATAGATGTCCACCTGAATGCAGTCTAAGATACTTTTAAAAGCATACTGCAAAGCAACATAACACATAGATGTCCACCTGAATGCAGTCTTAGATACTTTTAAAAGCATACTGCAAAGCAACATAACACATAGATGTCCACCTGAATGCAGTCTAAGATACTTTTAAAAGCATAATGCAAAGCAACATAACACATAGATGTCCACCTGAATGCAGTCTAAGATACTTTTAAAAGCATACTGCAAAGCAACATAACACATAGATGTCCACCTGAATGCAGTCTAAGATACTTTTAAAAGCATACTGCAAAGCAACATAACACATAGATGTCCACCTGAATGCAGTCTAAGATACTTTTAAAAGCATACTGCAAAGCAACATAACACATAGATGTCCACCTGAATGCAGTCTAAGATACTTTTAAAAGCATACTGCAAAGCAACATAACACATAGATGTCCACCTGAATGCAGTCTAAGATACTTTTAAAAGCATAATGCAAAGCAACATAACACATAGATGTCCACCTGAATGCAGTCTAAGATACTTTTAAAAGCATACTGCAAAGCAACATAACACATAGATGTCCACCTGAATGCAGTCTAAGATACTTTTAAAAGCATACTGCAAAGCAACATAACACATAGATGTCCACCTGAATGCAGTCTAAGATACTTTTAAAAGCATACTGCAAAGCAACATAACACATAGATGTCCACCTGAATGCAGTCTTAGATACTTTTAAAAGCATACTGCAAAGCAACATAACACATAGATGTCCACCTGAATGCAGTCTAAGATACTTTTAAAAGCATACTGCAAAGCAACATAACACATAGATGTCCACCTGAATGCAGTCTAAGATACTTTTAAAAGCATACTGCAAAGCAACATAACACATAGATGTCCACCTGAATGCAGTCTAAGATACTTTTAAAAGCATACTGTAAAGCAACATAACACATAGATGTCCACCTGAATGCAGTCTAAGATACTTTTAAAAGCATACTGCAAAGCAACATAACACATAGATTTCCACCTGAATGCAGTCTAAGATACTTTTAAAAGCATACTGCAAAGCAACATAACACATAGATGTCCACCTGAATGCAGTCTAAGATACTTTTAAAAGCATACTGCAAAGCAACATAACACATAGATGTCCACCTGAATGCAGTCTAAGGTAATTTCAGAAGAACAGAAGCTCACCAGATCCATATCTACGTTTACAAAAGACTATTTATTATTAATATCTGTGTTATGATAATTGCTGAGATAGACTTTTTACTGTTAGATTTTTCTGCTATTGATGATATTCTTTGCTTATCTGTAAACCTGAAATGCTCTGTGTTCACTGATCCATTTTATAGCTCCATAATCTCCTCCCCCTAAAATATCTCTTGCTTTTTCCTTATAGATACTTTTAAAAGCATACTGCAAAGCAACATAACACATAGATGTCCACCTGAATGCAGTCTAAGATACTTTTAAAAGCATACTGCAAAGCAACATAACACATAGATGTCCACCTGAATGCAGTCTAAGATACTTTTAAAAGCATACTGCAAAGCAACATAACACATAGATGTCCACCTGAATGCAGTCTAAGATACTTTTAAAAGCATACTGCAAAGCAACATAACACATAGATGTCCACCTGAATGCAGTCTAAGATACTTTTAAAAGCATACTGCAAAGCAACATAACACATAGATGTCCACCTGAATGCAGTCTAAGATACTTTTAAAAGCATACTGCAAAGCAACATAACACATAGATGTCCACCTGAATGCAGTCTTAGATACTTTTAAAAGCATACTGCAAGCAACATAACACATAGATGTCCACCTGAATGCAGTCTAAGGTAATTTCAGAAGAACAGAAGCTCACCAGATCCATATCTACGTTTACAAAAGACTATTTATTATTAATATCTGTGTTATGATAATTGCTGAGATAGACTTTTTACTGTTAGATTTTTCTGCTATTGATGATATTCTTTGCTTATCTGTAAACCTGAAATGCTCTGTGTTCACTGATCCATTTTATAGCTCCATAATCTCCTCCCCCTAAAATATCTCTTGCTTTTTCCTTATAGATACTTTTAAAAGCATACTGCAAAGCAACATAACACATAGATGTCCACCTGAATGCAGTCTAAGATACTTTTAAAAGCATACTGCAAAGCAACATAACACATAGATGTCCACCTGAATGCAGTCTAAGATACTTTTAAAAGCATACTGCAAAGCAACATAACACATAGATGTCCACCTGAATGCAGTCTAAGGTAATTTCAGAAGAACAGAAGCTCACCAGATCCATATCTACGTTTACAAAAGACTATTTATTATTAATATCTGTGTTATGATAATTGCTGAGATAGACTTTTTACTGTTAGATTTTTCTGCTATTGATGATATTCTTTGCTTATCTGTAAACCTGAAATGCTCTGTGTTCACTGATCCATTTTATAGCTCCATAATCTCCTCCCCCTAAAATATCTCTTGCTTTTTCCTTATAGATACTTTTAAAAGCATACTGCAAAGCAACTTAACACATAGATGTCCACCTGAATGCAGTCTAAGGTAATTTCAGAAGAACAGAAGCTCACCAGATCCATATCTACGTTTACAAAAGACTATTTATTGTTAATATCTGTGTTATGATAATTGCTGAGATAGACTTTTTACTGTTAGATTTTTCTGCTATTGATGATATTCTTTGCTTATCTGTAAACCTGAAATGCTCTGTGTTCACTGATCCATTTTATAGCTCCATAATCTCCTCCCCCTAAAATATCTCTTGCTTTTTCCTTATAGATACTTTTAAAAGCATACTGCAAAGCAACATAACACATAGATGTCCACCTGAATGCAGTCTAAGGTAATTTCAGAAGAACAGAAGCTCACCAGATCCATATCTACGTTTACAAAAGACTATTTATTATTAATATCTGTGTTATGATAATTGCTGAGATAGATTTTTTACTGTTAGATTTTTCTGCTATTGATGATATTCTTTGCTTATCTGTAAACCTGAAATGCTCTGTGTTCACTGATCCATTTTATAGCTCCATAATCTCCTCCCCCTAAAATATCTCTTGCTTTTTCCTTATAGATACTTTTAAAAGCATACTGCAAAGCAACATAACACATAGATGTCCACCTGAATGCAGTCTAAGATACTTTTAAAAGCATACTGCAAAGCAACATAACACATAGATGTCCACCTGAATGCAGTCTAAGATACTTTTAAAAGCATACTGCAAAGCAACATAACACATAGATGTCCACCTGAATGCAGTCTAAGATACTTTTAAAAGCATACTGCAAAGCAACATAACACATAGATGTCCACCTGAATGCAGTCTAAGGTAATTTCAGAAGATCAGAAGCTCACCAGATCCATATCTACGTTTACAAAAGACTATTTATTATTAATATCTGTGTTATGATAATTGCTGAGATAGACTTTTTACTGTTAGATTTTTCTGCTATTGATGATATTCTTTGCTTATCTGTAAACCTGAAATGCTCTGTGTTCACTGATCCATTTTATAGCTCCATAATCTCCTCCCCCTAAAATATCTCTTGCTTTTTCCTTATAGATACTTTTAAAAGCATACTGCAAAGCAACATAACACATAGATGTCCACCTGATTGCAGTCTAAGATACTTTTAAAAGCATACTGCAAAGCAACATAACACATAGATGTCCACCTGAATGCAGTCTAAGATACTTTTAAAAGCATACTGCAAAGCAACATAACACATAGATGTCCACCTGAATGCAGTCTAAGGTAATTTCAGAAGAACAGAAGCTCACCAGATCCATATCTACGTTTACAAAAGACTATTTATTATTAATATCTGTGTTATGATAATTGCTGAGATAGACTTTTTACTGTTAGATTTTTCTGCTATTGATGATATTCTTTGCTTATCTGTAAACCTGAAATGCTCTGTGTTCACTGATCCATTTTATAGCTCCATAATCTCCTCCCCCTAAAATATCTCTTGCTTTTTCCTTATAGATACTTTTAAAAGCATACTGCAAAGCAACTTAACACATAGATGTCCACCTGAATGCAGTCTAAGGTAATTTCAGAAGAACAGAAGCTCACCAGATCCATATCTACGTTTACAAAAGACTATTTATTGTTAATATCTGTGTTATGATAATTGCTGAGATAGACTTTTTACTGTTAGATTTTTCTGCTATTGATGATATTCTTTGCTTATCTGTAAACCTGAAATGCTCTGTGTTCACTGATCCATTTTATAGCTCCATAATCTCCTCCCCCTAAAATATCTCTTGCTTTTTCCTTATAGATACTTTTAAAAGCATACTGCAAAGCAACATAACACATAGATGTCCACCTGAATGCAGTCTAAGGTAATTTCAGAAGAACAGAAGCTCACCAGATCCATATCTACGTTTACAAAAGACTATTTATTATTAATATCTGTGTTATGATAATTGCTGAGATAGATTTTTTACTGTTAGATTTTTCTGCTATTGATGATATTCTTTGCTTATCTGTAAACCTGAAATGCTCTGTGTTCACTGATCCATTTTATAGCTCCATAATCTCCTCCCCCTAAAATATCTCTTGCTTTTTCCTTATAGATACTTTTAAAAGCATACTGCAAAGCAACATAACACATAGATGTCCACCTGAATGCAGTCTAAGATACTTTTAAAAGCATACTGCAAAGCAACATAACACATAGATGTCCACCTGAATGCAGTCTAAGGTAATTTCAGAAGAACAGAAGCTCACCAGATCCATATCTACGTTTACAAAAGACTATTTATTATTAATATCTGTGTTATGATAATTGCTGAGATAGACTTTTTACTGTTAGATTTTTCTGCTATTGATGATATTCTTTGCTTATCTGTAAACCTGAAATGCTCTGTGTTCACTGATCCATTTTATAGCTCCATAATCTCCTCCCCCTAAAATATCTCTTGCTTTTTCCTTATAGATACTTTTAAAAGCATACTGCAAAGCAACATAACACATAGATGTCCACCTGAATGCAGTCTAAGATACTTTTAAAAGCATACTGCAAAGCAACATAACACATAGATGTCCACCTGAATGCAGTCTAAGATACTTTTAAAAGCATACTGCAAAGCAACATAACACATAGATGTCCACCTGAATGCAGTCTAAGGTAATTTCAGAAGAACAGAAGCTCACCAGATCCATATCTACGTTTACAAAAGACTATTTATTATTAATATCTGTGTTATGATAATTGCTGAGATAGACTTTTTACTGTTAGATTTTTCTGCTATTGATGATATTCTTTGCTTATCTGTAAACCTGAAATGCTCTGTGTTCACTGATCCATTTTATAGCTCCATAATCTCCTCCCCCTAAAATATCTCTTGCTTTTTCCTTATAGATACTTTTAAAAGCATACTGCAAAGCAACTTAACACATAGATGTCCACCTGAATGCAGTCTAAGGTAATTTCAGAAGAACAGAAGCTCACCAGATCCATATCTACGTTTACAAAAGACTATTTATTGTTAATATCTGTGTTATGATAATTGCTGAGATAGACTTTTTACTGTTAGATTTTTCTGCTATTGATGATATTCTTTGCTTATCTGTAAACCTGAAATGCTCTGTGTTCACTGATCCATTTTATAGCTCCATAATCTCCTCCCCCTAAAATATCTCTTGCTTTTTCCTTATAGATACTTTTAAAAGCATACTGCAAAGCAACATAACACATAGATGTCCACCTGAATGCAGTCTAAGGTAATTTCAGAAGAACAGAAGCTCACCAGATCCATATCTACGTTTACAAAAGACTATTTATTATTAATATCTGTGTTATGATAATTGCTGAGATAGATTTTTTACTGTTAGATTTTTCTGCTATTGATGATATTCTTTGCTTATCTGTAAACCTGAAATGCTCTGTGTTCACTGATCCATTTTATAGCTCCATAATCTCCTCCCCCTAAAATATCTCTTGCTTTTTCCTTATAGATACTTTTAAAAGCATACTGCAAAGCAACATAACACATAGATGTCCACCTGAATGCAGTCTAAGATACTTTTAAAAGCATACTGCAAAGCAACATAACACATAGATGTCCACCTGAATGCAGTCTAAGATACTTTTAAAAGCATACTGCAAAGCAACATAACACATAGATGTCCACCTGAATGCAGTCTAAGATACTTTTAAAAGCATACTGCAAAGCAACATAACACATGGATGTCCACCTGAATGCAGTCTAAGATACTTTTAAAAGCATACTGCAAAGCAACATAACACATGGATGTCCACCTGAATGCAGTCTAAGATACTTTTAAAAGCATACTGCAAAGCAACATAACACATAGATGTCCACCTGAATGCAGTCTAAGATACTTTTAAAAGCATACTGCAAAGCAACATAACACATAGATGTCCACCTGAATGCAGTCTAAGATACTTTTAAAAGCATACTGCAAAGCAACATAACACATAGATGTCCACCTGAATGCAGTCTAAGATACTTTTAAAAGCATACTGCAAAGCAACATAACACATAGATGTCCACCTGAATGCAGTCTAGGATACTTTTAAAAGCATACTGCAAAGCAACATAACACATAGATGTCCACCTGAATGCAGTCTAAGATACTTTTAAAAGCATACTGCAAAGCAACATAACACATAGATGTCCACCTGAATGCAGTCTAGGATACTTTTAAAAGCATACTGCAAAGCAACATAACACATAGATGTCCACCTGAATGCAGTCTAAGATACTTTTAAAAGCATACTGCAAAGCAACATAACACATAGATGTCCACCTGAATGCAGTCTAAGATACTTTTAAAAGCATACTGCAAAGCAACATAACACATAGATGTCCACCTGAATGCAGTCTAAGATACTTTTAAAAGCATACTGCAAAGCAACATAACACATAGATGTCCACCTGAATGCAGTCTAAGATACTTTTAAAAGCATACTGCAAAGCAACATAACACATAGATGTCCACCTGAATGCAGTCTAAGGTAATTTCAGAAGAACAGAAGCTCACCAGATCCATATCTACGTTTACAAAAGACTATTTATTATTAATATCTGTGTTATGATAATTGCTGAGATAGACTTTTTACTGTTAGATTTTTCTGCTATTGATGATATTCTTTGCTTATCTGTAAACCTGAAATGCTCTGTGTTCACTGATCCATTTTATAGCTCCATAATCTCCTCCCCCTAAAATATCTCTTGCTTTTTCCTTATAGATACTTTTAAAAGCATACTGCAAAGCAACTTAACACATAGATGTCCACCTGAATGCAGTCTAAGGTAATTTCAGAAGAACAGAAGCTCACCAGATCCATATCTACGTTTACAAAAGACTATTTATTATTAATATCTGTGTTATGATAATTGCTGAGATAGACTTTTTACTGTTAGATTTTTCTGCTATTGATGATATTCTTTGCTTATCTGTAAACCTGAAATGCTCTGTGTTCACTGATCCATTTTATAGCTCCATAATCTCCTCCCCCTAAAATATCTCTTGCTTTTTCCTTATAGATACTTTTAAAAGCATACTGCAAAGCAACATAACACATAGATGTCCACCTGAATGCAGTCTAAGATACTTTTAAAAGCATAATGCAAAGCAACATAACACATAGATGTCCACCTGAATACAGTCTAAGATACTTTTAAAAGCATACTGCAAAGCAACATAACACATAGATGTCCACCTGAATGCAGTCTTAGATACTTTTAAAAGCATACTGCAAAGCAACATAACACATAGATGTCCACCTGAATGCAGTCTAAGATACTTTTAAAAGCATACTGCAAAGCAACATAACACATCGATGTCCACCTGAATGCAGTCAAAGATACTTTTAAAAGCATACTGCAAAGCAACATAACACATAGATGTCCACCTGAATGCAGTCTAAGATACTTTTAAAAGCATACTGCAAAGCAACATAACACATAGATGTCCACCTGAATGCAGTCTAGGATACTTTTAAAAGCATACTGCAAAGCAACATAACACATAGATGTCCACCTGAATGCAGTCTAAGATACTTTTAAAAGCATACTGCAAAGCAACATAACACATAGATGTCCACCTGAATGCAGTCTAAGATACTTTTAAAAGCATACTGCAAAGCAACATAACACATAGATGTCCACCTGAATGCAGTCTAGGATACTTTTAAAAGCATACTGCAAAGCAACATAACACATAGATGTCCACCTGAATGCAGTCTAGGATACTTTTAAAAGCATACTGCAAAGCAACATAACACATAGATGTCCACCTGAATGCAGTCTAAGGTAATTTCAGAAGAACAGAAGCTCACCAGATCCATATGTACGTTTACAAAAGACTATTTATTATTAATATCTGTGTTATGATAATTGCTGAGATAGACTTTTTACTGTTAGATTTTTCTGCTATTGATGATATTCTTTGCTTATCTGTAAACCTGAAATGCTCTGTGTTCACTGATCCATTTTATAGCTCCATAATCTCCTCCCCCTAAAATATCTCTTGCTTTTTCCTTATAGATACTTTTAAAAGCATACTGCAAAGCAACATAACACATAGATGTCCACCTGAATGCAGTCTAAGATACTTTTAAAAGCATACTGCAAAGCAACATAACACATAGATGTCCACCTGAATGCAGTCTAGGATACTTTTAAAAGCATACTGCAAAGCAACATAACACATAGATGTCCACCTGAATGCAGTCTAAGATACTTTTAAAAGCATACTGCAAAGCAACATAACACATAGATGTCCACCTGAATGCAGTCTAAGGTAATTTCAGAAGAACAGAAGCTCACCAGATCCATATCTACGTTTACAAAAGACTATTTATTATTAATATCTGTGTTATGATAATTGCTGAGATAGACTTTTTACTGTTAGATTTTTCTGCTATTGATGATATTCTTTGCTTATCTGTAAACCTGAAATGCTCTGTGTTCACTGATCCATTTTATAGCTCCATAATCTCCTCCCCCTAAAATATCTCTTGCTTTTTCCTTATAGATACTTTTAAAAGCATACTGCAAAGCAACATAACACATAGATGTCCACCTGAATGCAGTCTAAGGTAATTTCAGAAGAACAGAAGCTCACCAGATCCATATCTACGTTTACAAAAGACTATTTATTATTAATATCTGTGTTATGATAATTGCTGAGATAGACTTTTTACTGTTAGATTTTTCTGCTATTGATGATATTCTTTGCTTATCTGTAAACCTGAAATGCTCTGTGTTCACTGATCCATTTTATAGCTCCATAATCTCCTCCCCCTAAAATATCTCTTGCTTTTTCCTTATAGATACTTTTAAAAGCATACTGCAAAGCAACATAACACATAGATGTCCACCTGAATGCAGTCTAAGATACTTTTAAAAGCATAATGCAAAGCAACATAACACATAGATGTCCACCTGAATGCAGTCTAAGATACTTTTA
This sequence comes from Discoglossus pictus, assembly GCA_027410445.1. NCBI lineage: Eukaryota > Metazoa > Chordata > Amphibia > Anura > Alytidae > Discoglossus > Discoglossus pictus. The sequence goes on from JAPZIH010001234.1 coordinate 27,551, forward strand.
AAAGCATACTGCAAAGCAACATAACACATAGATGTCCACCTGAATGCAGTCTTAGATACTTCTAAAAGCATACTGCAAAGCAACATAACACATAGATGTCCACCTGAATGCAGTCTAAGATACTTTTAAAAGCATACTGCAAAGCAACATAACACATCGATGTCCACCTGAATGCAGTCTAAGATACTTTTAAAAGCATACTGCAAAGCAACATAACACATAGATGTCCACCTGAATGCAGTCTAAGATACTTTTAAAAGCATACTGCAAAGCAACATAACACATAGATGTCCACCTGAATGCAGTCTAAGATACTTTTAAAAGCATACTGCAAAGCAACATAACACATAGATGTCCACCTGAATGCAGTCTAAGATACTTTTAAAAGCATACTGCAAAGCAACATAACACATAGATGTCCACCTGAATGCAGTCTAAGATACTTTTAAAAGCATACTGCAAAGCAACATAACACATAGATGTCCACCTGAATGCAGTCTAAGATACTTTTAAAAGCATAATGCAAAGCAACATAACACATAGATGTCCACCTGAATGCAGTCTAAGATACTTTTAAAAGCATAATGCAAAGCAACATAACACATAGATGTCCACCTGAATGCAGTCTAAGATACTTTTAAAAGCATACTGCAAAGCAACATAACACATAGATGTCCACCTGAATGCAGTCTAAGATACTTTTAAAAGCATACTGCAAAGCAACATAACACATAGATGTCCACCTGAATGCAGTCTAAGATACTTTTAAAAGCATACTGCAAAGCAACATAACACATAGATGTCCACCTGAATGCAGTCTAGGATACTTTTAAAAGCATACTGCAAAGCAACATAACACATAGATGTCCACCTGAATGCAGTCTAGGATACTTTTAAAAGCATACTGCAAAGCAACATAACACATAGATGTCCACCTGAATGCAGTCTAAGATACTTTTAAAAGCATACTGCAAAGCAACATAACACATAGATGTCCACCTGAATGCAGTCTAAGATACTTTTAAAAGCATACTGCAAAGCAACATAACACATAGATGTCCACCTGAATGCAGTCTAAGATACTTTTAAAAGCATACTGCAAAGCAACATAACACATAGATGTCCACCTGAATGCAGTCTAAGATACTTTTAAAAGCATACTGCAAAGCAACATAACACATAGATGTCCACCTGAATGCAGTCTAAGATACTTTTAAAAGCATACTGCAAAGCCACATAACACATAGATGTCCACCTGAATGCAGTCTAAGATACTTTTAAAAGCATACTGCAAAGCAACATAACACATAGATGTCCACCTGAATGCAGTCTAAGATACTTTTAAAAGCATACTGCAAAGCAACATAACACATAGATGTCCACCTGAATGCAGTCTAAGATACTTTTAAAAGCATACTGCAAAGCAACATAACACATAGATGTCCACCTGAATGCAGTCTAAGATACTTTTAAAAGCATACTGCAAAGCAACATAACACATAGATGTCCACCTGAATGCAGTCTAAGATACTTTTAAAAGCATACTGCAAAGCAACATAACACATAGATGTCCACCTGAATGCAGTCTAAGGTAATTTCAGAAGATCAGAAGCTCACCAGATCCATATCTACGTTTACAAAAGACTATTTATTATTAATATCTGTGTTATGATAATTGCTGAGATAGACTTTTTACTGTTAGATTTTTCTGCTATTGATGATATTCTTTGCTTATCTGTAAACATGAAATGCTCTGTGTTCACTGATCCATTTTATAGCTCCATAATCTCCTCCCCCTAAAATATCTCTTGCTTTTTCCTTATAGATACTTTTAAAAGCAGAATGCAAAGCAACATAACACATAGATGTCCACCTGTATGCAGTCTAAGGTAATTTCAGAAGAACAGAAGCTCACCAGATCCATATCTACGTTTACAAAAGACTATTTATTATTAATATCTGTGTTATGATAATTGCTGAGATAGACTTTTTACTGTTAGATTTTTCTGCTATTGATGATATTCTTTGCTTATCTGTAAACCTGAAATGCTCTGTGTTCACTGATCCATTTTATAGCTCCATAATCTCCTCCCCCTAAAATATCTCTTGCTTTTTCCTTATAGATACTTTTAAAAGCATACTGCAAAGCAACATAACACATAGATGTCCACCTGAATGCAGTCTAAGATACTTTTAAAAGCATACTGCAAAGCAACATAACACATAGATGTCCACCTGAATGCAGTCTAAGATACTTTTAAAAGCATACTGCAAAGCAACATAACACATAGATGTCCACCTGAATGCAGTCTAAGATACTTTTAAAAGCATACTGCAAAGCAACATAACACATCAATGTCCACCTGAATGCAGTCTAAGATACTTTTAAAAGCATACTGCAAAGCAACATAACACATAGATGTCCACCTGAATGCAGTCTAAGATACTTTTAAAAGCATACTGCAAAGCAACATAACACATAGATGTCCACCTGAATGCAGTCTAAGATACTTTTAAAAGCATACTGCAAAGCAACATAACACATAGATGTCCACCTGAATGCAGTCTAGGATACTTTTAAAAGCATACTGCAAAGCAACATAACACATAGATGTCCACCTGAATGCAGTCTAAGATACTTTTAAAAGCATACTGCAAAGCAACATAACACATAGATGTCCACCTGAATGCAGTCTAAGATACTTTTAAAAGCATACTGCAAAGCAACATAACACATAGATGTCCACCTGAATGCAGTCTAGGATACTTTTAAAAGCATACTGCAAAGCAACATAACACATAGATGTCCACCTGAATGCAGTCTAAGGTAATTTCAGAAGAACAGAAGCTCACCAGATCCATATGTACGTTTACAAAAGACTATTTATTATTAATATCTGTGTTATGATAATTGCTGAGATAGACTTTTTACTGTTAGATTTTTCTGCTATTGATGATATTCTTTGCTTATCTGTAAACCTGAAAAATGCTCTGTGTTCACTGATCCATTTTATAGCTCCATAATCTCCTCCCCCTAAAATATCTCTTGCTTTTTCCTTATAGATACTTTTAAAAGCATACTGCAAAGCAACATAACACATAGATGTCCACCTGAATGCAGTCTAAGATACTTTTAAAAGCATACTGCAAAGCAACATAACACATAGATGTCCACCTGAATGCAGTCTTAGATACTTTTAAAAGCATACTGCAAAGCAACATAACACATAGATGTCCACCTGAATGCAGTCTAAGATACTTTTAAAAGCATACTGCAAAGCAACATAACACATAGATGTCCACCTGAATGCAGTCTAAGATACTTTTAAAAGCATACTGCAAAGCAACATAACACATAGATGTCCACCTGAATGCAGTCTAAGATACTTTTAAAAGCATACTGCAAAGCAAAATAACACATAGATGTCCACCTGAATGCAGTCTAAGATACTTTTAAAAGCATAATGCAAAGCAACATAACACATAGATGTCCACCTGAATGCAGTCTAAGATACTTTTAAAAGCATACTGCAAAGCAACATAACACATAGATGTCCACCTGAATGCAGTCTAAGATACTTTTAAAAGCATACTGCAAAGCAACATAACACATAGATGTCCACCTGAATGCAGTCTAAGATACTTTTAAAAGCATACTGCAAAGCAACATAACACATAGATGTCCACCTGAATGCAGTCTAGGATACTTTTAAAAGCATACTGCAAAGCAACATAACACATAGATGTCCACCTGAATGCAGTCTAGGATACTTTTAAAAGCATACTGCAAAGCAACATAACACATAGATGTCCACCTGAATGCAGTCTAAGATACTTTTAAAAGCATACTGCAAAGCAACATAACACATAGATGTCCACCTGAATGCAGTCTAAGATACTTTTAAAAGCATACTGCAAAGCAACATAACACATAGATGTCCACCTGAATGCAGTCTAAGATATTTTTAAAAGCATACTGCAAAGCAACATAACACATAGATGTCCACCTGAATGCAGTCTAAGGTAATTTCAGAAGAACAGAAGCTCACCAGATCCATATCTACGTTTACAAAAGACTATTTATTATTAATATCTGTGTTATGATAATTGCTGAGATAGACTTTTTACTGTTAGATTTTTCTGCTATTGATAATATTCTTTGCTTATCTGTAAACCTGAAATGCTCTGTGTTCACTGATCCATTTTATAGCTCCATAATCTCCTCCCCCTAAAATATCTCTTGCTTTTTCCTTATAGATACTTTTAAAAGCATACTGCAAAGCAACATAACACATAGATGTCCACCTGAATGCAGTCTAAGATACTTTTAAAAGCATACTGCAAAGCAACATAACACATAGATGTCCACCTGAATGCAGTCTAAGATACTTTTAAAAGCATACTGCAAAGCAACATAACACATAGATGTCCACCTGAATGCAGTCTTAGATACTTTTAAAAGCATACTGCAAAGCAACATAACACATAGATGTCCACCTGAATGCAGTCTAAGATACTTTTAAAAGCATACTGCAAAGCAACATAACACATAGATGTCCACCTGAATGCAGTCTAAGATACTTTTAAAAGCATACTGCAAAGCAACATAACACATAGATGTCCACCTGAATGCAGTCTAAGATACTTTTAAAAGCATACTGCAAAGCAACATAACACATAGATGTCCACCTGAATGCAGTCTAAGATACTTTTAAAAGCATACTGCAAAGCAACATAACACATAGATGTCCACCTGAATGCAGTCTAAGATACTTTTAAAAGCATACTGCAAAGCAACATAACACATAGATGTCCACCTGAATGCAGTCTAAGATACTTTTAAAAGCATAATGCAAAGCAACATAACACATAGATGTCCACCTGAATGCAGTCTTAGATACTTTTAAAAGCATACTGCAAAGCAACATAACACATAGATGTCCACCTGAATGCAGTCTAAGATACTTTTAAAAGCATACTGCAAAGCAACATAACACATAGATGTCCACCTGAATGCAGTCTAAGATACTTTTAAAAGCATACTGCAAAGCAACATAACACATAGATGTCCACCTGAATGCAGTCTAAGATACTTTTAAAAGCATACTGTAAAGCAACATAACACATAGATGTCCACCTGAATGCAGTCTAAGATACTTTTAAAAGCATACTGCAAAGCAACATAACACATAGATTTCCACCTGAATGCAGCCTAAGATACATTTAAAAGCATACTGCAAAGCAACATAACACATAGATGTCCACCTGAATGCAGTCTAAGATACTTTTAAAAGCATACTGCAAAGCAACATAACACATAGATGTCCACCTGAATGCAGTCTAAGGTAATTTCAGAAGAACAGAAGCTCACCAGATCCATATCTACGTTTACAAAAGACTATTTATTATTAATATCTGTGTTATGATAATTGCTGAGATAGACTTTTTACTGTTAGATTTTTCTGCTATTGATGATATTCTTTGCTTATCTGTAAACCTGAAATGCTCTGTGTTCACTGATCCATTTTATAGCTCCATAATCTCCTCCCCCTAAAATATCTCTTGCTTTTTCCTTATAGATACTTTTAAAAGCATACTGCAAAGCAACATAACACATAGATGTCCACCTGAATGCAGTCTAAGATACTTTTAAAAGCATAATGCAAAGCAACATAACACATAGATGTCCACCTGAATGCAGTCTAAGATACTTTTAAAAGCATACTGCAAAGCAACATAACACATAGATGTCCACCTGAATGCAGTCTTAGATACTTCTAAAAGCATACTGCAAAGCAACATAACACATAGATGTCCACCTGAATGCAGTCTAAGATACTTTTAAAAGCATACTGCAAAGCAACATAACACATCGATGTCCACCTGAATGCAGTCTAAGATACTTTTAAAAGCATACTGCAAAGCAACATAACACATAGATGTCCACCTGAATGCAGTCTAAGATACTTTTAAAAGCATACTGCAAAGCAACATAACACATAGATGTCCACCTGAATGTAGTCTAAGATACTTTTAAAAGCATACTGCAAAGCAACATAACACATAGATGTCCACCTGAATGCAGTCTAAGATACTTTTAAAAGCATACTGCAAAGCAACATAACACATAGATGTCCACCTGAATGCAGTCTAAGATACTTTTAAAAGCATACTGCAAAGCAACATAACACATAGATGTCCACCTGAATGCAGTCTAAGATACTTTTAAAAGCATACTGCAAAGCAACATAACACATAGATGTCCACCTGAATGCAGTCTAAGATACTTTTAAAAGCATAATGCAAAGCAACATAACACATAGATGTCCACCTGAATGCAGTCTAAGATACTTTTAAAAGCATACTGCAAAGCAACATAACACATAGATGTCCACCTGAATGCAGTCTAAGATACTTTTAAAAGCATACTGCAAAGCAACATAACACATAGATGTCCACCTGAATGCAGTCTAAGATACTTTTAAAAGCATACTGCAAAGCAACATAACACATAGATGTCCACCTGAATGCAGTCTAGGATACTTTTAAAAGCATACTGCAAAGCAACATAACACATAGATGTCCACCTGAATGCAGTCTAGGATACTTTTAAAAGCATACTGCAAAGCAACATAACACATAGATGTCCACCTGAATGCAGTCTAAGATACTTTTAAAAGCATACTGCAAAGCAACATAACACATAGATGTCCACCTGAATGCAGTCTAAGATACTTTTAAAAGCATACTGCAAAGCAACATAACACATAGATGTCCACCTGAATGCAGTCTAAGATACTTTTAAAAGCATACTGCAAAGCAACATAACACATAGATGTCCACCTGAATGCAGTCTAAGATACTTTTAAAAGCATACTGCAAAGCAACATAACACATAGATGTCCACCTGAATGCAGTCTAAGATACTTTTAAAAGCATACTGCAAAGCCACATAACACATAGATGTCCACCTGAATGCAGTCTAAGATACTTTTAAAAGCATACTGCAAAGCAACATAACACATAGATGTCCACCTGAATGCAGTCTAAGATACTTTTAAAAGCATACTGCAAAGCAACATAACACATAGATGTCCACCTGAATGCAGTCTAAGATACTTTTAAAAGCATACTGCAAAGCAACATAACACATAGATGTCCACCTGAATGCAGTCTAAGATACTTTTAAAAGCATACTGCAAAGCAACATAACACATAGATGTCCACCTGAATGCAGTCTAAGATACTTTTAAAAGCATACTGCAAAGCAACATAACACATAGATGTCCACCTGAATGCAGTCTAAGGTAATTTCAGAAGATCAGAAGCTCACCAGATCCATATCTACGTTTACAAAAGACTATTTATTATTAATATCTGTGTTATGATAATTGCTGAGATAGACTTTTTACTGTTAGATTTTTCTGCTATTGATGATATTCTTTGCTTATCTGTAAACATGAAATGCTCTGTGTTCACTGATCCATTTTATAGCTCCATAATCTCCTCCCCCTAAAATATCTCTTGCTTTTTCCTTATAGATACTTTTAAAAGCAGAATGCAAAGCAACATAACACATAGATGTCCACCTGTATGCAGTCTAAGGTAATTTCAGAAGAACAGAAGCTCACCAGATCCATATCTACGTTTACAAAAGACTATTTATTATTAATATCTGTGTTATGATAATTGCTGAGATAGACTTTTTACTGTTAGATTTTTCTGCTATTGATGATATTCTTTGCTTATCTGTAAACCTGAAATGCTCTGTGTTCACTGATCCATTTTATAGCTCCATAATCTCCTCCCCCTAAAATATCTCTTGCTTTTTCCTTATAGATACTTTTAAAAGCATACTGCAAAGCAACATAACACATAGATGTCCACCTGAATGCAGTCTAAGATACTTTTAAAAGCATACTGCAAAGCAACATAACACATAGATGTCCACCTGAATGCAGTCTTAGATACTTTTAAAAGCATACTGCAAAGCAACATAACACATAGATGTCCACCTGAATGCAGTCTAAGATACTTTTAAAAGCATACTGCAAAGCAACATAACACATCAATGTCCACCTGAATGCAGTCTAAGATACTTTTAAAAGCATACTGCAAAGCAACATAACACATAGATGTCCACCTGAATGCAGTCTAAGATACTTTTAAAAGCATACTGCAAAGCAACATAACACATAGATGTCCACCTGAATGCAGTCTAAGATACTTTTAAAAGCATACTGCAAAGCAACATAACACATAGATGTCCACCTGAATGCAGTCTAGGATACTTTTAAAAGCATACTGCAAAGCAACATAACACATAGATGTCCACCTGAATGCAGTCTAAGATACTTTTAAAAGCATACTGCAAAGCAACATAACACATAGATGTCCACCTGAATGCAGTCTAAGATACTTTTAAAAGCATACTGCAAAGCAACATAACACATAGATGTCCACCTGAATGCAGTCTAGGATACTTTTAAAAGCATACTGCAAAGCAACATAACACATAGATGTCCACCTGAATGCAGTCTAAGGTAATTTCAGAAGAACAGAAGCTCACCAGATCCATATGTACGTTTACAAAAGACTATTTATTATTAATATCTGTGTTATGATAATTGCTGAGATAGACTTTTTACTGTTAGATTTTTCTGCTATTGATGATATTCTTTGCTTATCTGTAAACCTGAAAAATGCTCTGTGTTCACTGATCCATTTTATAGCTCCATAATCTCCTCCCCCTAAAATATCTCTTGCTTTTTCCTTATAGATACTTTTAAAAGCATACTGCAAAGCAACATAACACATAGATGTCCACCTGAATGCAGTCTAAGATACTTTTAAAAGCATACTGCAAAGCAACATAACACATAGATGTCCACCTGAATGCAGTCTAAGATACTTTTAAAAGCATACTGCAAAGCAACATAACACATAGATGTCCACCTGAATGCAGTCTTAGATACTTTTAAAAGCATACTGCAAAGCAACATAACACATAGATGTCCACCTGAATGCAGTCTAAGATACTTTTAAAAGCATACTGCAAAGCAACATAACACATAGATGTCCACCTGAATGCAGTCTAAGATACTTTTAAAAGCATACTGCAAAGCAACATAACACATAGATGTCCACCTGAATGCAGTCTAAGATACTTTTAAAAGCATACTGCAAAGCAAAATAACACATAGATGTCCACCTGAATGCAGTCTAAGATACTTTTAAAAGCATAATGCAAAGCAACATAACACATAGATGTCCACCTGAATGCAGTCTAAGATACTTTTAAAAGCATACTGCAAAGCAACATAACACATAGATGTCCACCTGAATGCAGTCTAAGATACTTTTAAAAGCATACTGCAAAGCAACATAACACATAGATGTCCACCTGAATGCAGTCTAAGATACTTTTAAAAGCATACTGCAAAGCAACATAACACATAGATGTCCACCTGAATGCAGTCTAGGATACTTTTAAAAGCATACTGCAAAGCAACATAACACATAGATGTCCACCTGAATGCAGTCTAGGATACTTTTAAAAGCATACTGCAAAGCAACATAACACATAGATGTCCACCTGAATGCAGTCTAAGATACTTTTAAAAGCATACTGCAAAGCAACATAACACATAGATGTCCACCTGAATGCAGTCTAAGATACTTTTAAAAGCATACTGCAAAGCAACATAACACATAGATGTCCACCTGAATGCAGTCTAAGATATTTTTAAAAGCATACTGCAAAGCAACATAACACATAGATGTCCACCTGAATGCAGTCTAAGGTAATTTCAGAAGAACAGAAGCTCACCAGATCCATATCTACGTTTACAAAAGACTATTTATTATTAATATCTGTGTTATGATAATTGCTGAGATAGACTTTTTACTGTTAGATTTTTCTGCTATTGATAATATTCTTTGCTTATCTGTAAACCTGAAATGCTCTGTGTTCACTGATCCATTTTATAGCTCCATAATCTCCTCCCCCTAAAATATCTCTTGCTTTTTCCTTATAGATACTTTTAAAAGCATACTGCAAAGCAACATAACACATAGATGTCCACCTGAATGCAGTCTAAGATACTTTTAAAAGCATACTGCAAAGCAACATAACACATAGATGTCCACCTGAATGCAGTCTAAGATACTTTTAAAAGCATACTGCAAAGCAACATAACACATAGATGTCCACCTGAATGCAGTCTTAGATACTTTTAAAAGCATACTGCAAAGCAACATAACACATAGATGTCCACCTGAATGCAGTCTAAGATACTTTTAAAAGCATACTGCAAAGCAACATAACACATAGATGTCCACCTGAATGCAGTCTAAGATACTTTTAAAAGCATACTGCAAAGCAACATAACACATAGATGTCCACCTGAATGCAGTCTAAGATACTTTTAAAAGCATACTGCAAAGCAACATAACACATAGATGTCCACCTGAATGCAGTCTAAGATACTTTTAAAAGCATACTGCAAAGCAACATAACACATAGATGTCCACCTGAATGCAGTCTAAGATACTTTTAAAAGCATAATGCAAAGCAACATAACACATAGATGTCCACCTGAATGCAGTCTAAGATACTTTTAAAAGCATACTGCAAAGCAACATAACACATAGATGTCCACCTGAATGCAGTCTAAGATACTTTTAAAAGCATACTGCAAAGCAACATAACACATAGATGTCCACCTGAATGCAGTCTAAGATACTTTTAAAAGCATACTGCAAAGCAACATAACACATAGATGTCCACCTGAATGCAGTCTTAGATACTTTTAAAAGCATACTGCAAAGCAACATAACACATAGATGTCCACCTGAATGCAGTCTAAGATACTTTTAAAAGCATACTGCAAAGCAACATAACACATAGATGTCCACCTGAATGCAGTCTAAGATACTTTTAAAAGCATACTGCAAAGCAACATAACACATAGATGTCCACCTGAATGCAGTCTAAGATACTTTTAAAAGCATACTGTAAAGCAACATAACACATAGATGTCCACCTGAATGCAGTCTAAGATACTTTTAAAAGCATACTGCAAAGCAACATAACACATAGATTTCCACCTGAATGCAGCCTAAGATACATTTAAAAGCATACTGCAAAGCAACATAACACATAGATGTCCACCTGAATGCAGTCTAAGATACTTTTAAAAGCATACTGCAAAGCAACATAACACATAGATGTCCACCTGAATGCAGTCTAAGGTAATTTCAGAAGAACAGAAGCTCACCAGATCCATATCTACGTTTACAAAAGACTATTTATTATTAATATCTGTGTTATGATAATTGCTGAGATAGACTTTTTACTGTTAGATTTTTCTGCTATTGATGATATTCTTTGCTTATCTGTAAACCTGAAATGCTCTGTGTTCACTGATCCATTTTATAGCTCCATAATCTCCTCCCCCTAAAATATCTCTTGCTTTTTCCTTATAGATACTTTTAAAAGCATACTGCAAAGCAACATAACACATAGATGTCCACCTGAATGCAGTCTAAGATACTTTTAAAAGCATACCGCAAAGCAACATAACACATAGATGTCCACCTGAATGCAGTCTAAGATACTTTTAAAAGCATACTGCAAAGCAACATAACACATAGATGTCCACCTGAATGCAGTCTAAGATACTTTTAAAAGCATAATGCAAAGCAACATAACACATAGATGTCCACCTGAATGCAGTCTAAGATACTTTTAAAAGCATACTGCAAAGCAACATAACACATAGATGTCCACCTGAATGCAGTCTAAGATACTTTTAAAAGCATACTGCAAAGCAACATAAAACATAGATGTCCACCTGAATGCAGTCTAAGATACTTTTAAAAGCATACTGCAAAGCAACATAACACATAGATGTCCACCTGAATGCAGTCTTAGATACTTTTAAAAGCATACTGCAAAGCAACATAACACATAGATGTCCACCTGAATGCAGTCTAAGATACTTTTAAAAGCATACTGCAAAGCAACATAACACATAGATGTCCACCTGAATGCAGTCTAAGATACTTTTAAAAGCATACTGCAAAGCAACATAACACATAGATGTCCACCTGAATGCAGTCTAAGATACTTTTAAAAGCATACTGCAAAGCAACATAACACATAGATGTCCACCTGAATGCAGTCTAAGATACTTTTAAAAGCATACTGTAAAGCAACATAACACATAGATGTCCACCTGAATGCAGTCTAAGATACTTTTAAAAGCATACTGCAAAGCAACATAACACATAGATGTCCACCTGAATGCAGTCTAAGATACTTTTAAAAGCATACTGCAAAGCAACATAACACATAGATGTCCACCTGAATGCAGTCTAAGATACTTTTAAAAGCATACTGCAAAGCAACATAACACATAGATGTCCACCTGAATGCAGTCTAAGGTAATTTCAGAAGAACAGAAGCTCACCAGATCCATATCTACGTTTACAAAAGACTATTTATTATTAATATCTGTGTTATGATAATTGCTGAGATAGACTTTTTACTGTTAGATTTTTCTGCTATTGATGATATTCTTTGCTTATCTGTAAACCTGAAATGCTCTGTGTTCACTGATCCATTTTATAGCTCCATAATCTCCTCCCCCTAAAATATCTCTTGCTTTTTCCTTATAGATACTTTTAAAAGCATACTGCAAAGCAACATAACACATAGATGTCCACCTGAATGCAGTCTAAGGTAATTTCAGAAGAACAGAAGCTCACCAGATCCATATCTACGTTTACAAAAGACTATTTATTATTAATATCTGTGTTATGATAATTGCTGAGATAGATTTTTTACTGTTAGAATTTTCTGCTATTGATGATATTCTTTGCTTATCTGTAAACCTGAAATGCTCTGTGTTCACTGATCCATTTTATAGCTCCATAATCTCCTCCCCCTAAAATATCTCTTGCTTTTTCCTTATAGATACTTTTAAAAGCATACTGCAAAGCAACATAACACATAGATGTCCACCTGAATGCAGTCTAAGATACTTTTAAAAGCATACTGCAAAGCAACATAACACATAGATGTCCACCTGAATGCAGTCTAAGATACTTTTAAAAGCATACTGCAAAGCAACATAACACATAGATGTCCACCTGAATGCAGTCTAAGATACTTTTAAAAGCATACTGCAAAGCAACATAACACATAGATGTCCACCTGAATGCAGTCTAAGATACTTTTAAAAGCATACTGCAAAGCAACATAACACATGGATGTCCACCTGAATGCAGTCTAAGTTACTTTTAAAAGCATACTGCAAAGCAACATAACACATAGATGTCCACCTGAATGCAGTCTAAGATACTTTTAAAAGCATACTGCAAAGCAACATAACACATAGATGTCCACCTGAATGCAGTCTAAGATACTTTTAAAAGCATACTGCAAAGCAACATAACACATAGATGTCCACCTGAATGCAGTCTAAGATACTTTTAAAAGCATACTGCAAAGCAACATAACACATAGATGTCCACCTGAATGCAGTCTAGGATACTTTTAAAAGCATACTGCAAAGCAACATAACACATAGATGTCCACCTGAATGCAGTCTAAGATACTTTTAAAAGCATACTGCAAAGCAACATAACACATAGATGTCCACCTGAATGCAGTCTAAGATACTTTTAAAAGCATACTGCAAAGCAACATAACACATAGATGTCCACCTGAATGCAGTCTAAGATACTTTTAAAAGCATACTGCATAGCAACATAACACATAGATGTCCACCTGAATGCAGTCTAAGATACTTTTAAAAGCATACTGCAAAGCAACATAACACATAGATGTCCACCTGAATGCAGTGTAAGATACTTTTAAAAGCATACTGCAAAGCAACATAACACATAGATGTCCACCTGAATGCAGTCTAAGGTAATTTCAGAAGAACAGAAGCTCACCAGATCCATATCTACGTTTACAAAAGACTATTTATTATTAATATCTGTGTTATGATAATTGCTGAGATAGACTTTTTACTGTTAGATTTTTCTGCTATTGATGATATTCTTTGCTTATCTGTAAACCTGAAATGCTCTGTGTTCACTGATCCATTTTATAGCTCCATAATCTCCTCCCCCTAAAATATCTCTTGCTTTTTCCTTATAGATACTTTTAAAAGCATACTGCAAAGCAACATAACACATAGATGTCCACCTGAATGCAGTCTAAGATACTTTTAAAAGCATACTGCAAAGCAACATAACACATAGATGTCCACCTGAATGCAGTCTAAGATACTTTTAAAAGCATACTGCAAAGCAACATAACACATAGATGTCCACCTGAATGCAGTCTAAGGTAATTTCAGAAGATCGGAAGCTCACCAGATCCATATCTACGTTTACAAAAGACTATTTATTATTAATATCTGTGTTATGATAATTGCTGAGATAGACTTTTTACTGTTAGATTTTTCTGCTATTGATGATATTCTTTGCTTATCTGTAAACCTGAAATGCTCTGTGTTCACTGATCCATTTTATAGCTCCATAATCTCCTCCCCCTAAAATATCTCTTGCTTTTTCCTTATAGATACTTTTAAAAGCATACTGCAAAGCAACATAACACATAGATGTCCACCTGAATGCAGTCTAAGATACTTTTAAAAGCATACTGCAAAGCAACATAACACATAGATGTCCACCTGAATGCAGTCTAAGATACTTTTAAAAGCATACTGCAAAGCAACATAACACATAGATGTCCACCTGAATGCAGTCTAAGATACTTTTAAAAGCATACTGCAAATCAACATAACACATAGATGTCCACCTGAATGCAGTCTAAGATACTTTTAAAAGCATACTGCAAAGCAACATAACACATAGATGTCCACCTGAATGCAGTCTTAGATACTTTTAAAAGCATACTGCAAAGCAACATAACACATAGATGTCCACCTGAATGCAGTCTAAGATACTTTTAAAAGCATACTGCAAAGAAACATAACACATAGATGTCCACCTGAATGCAGTCTAAGATACTTTTAAAAGCATACTGCAAAGCAACATAACACATAGATGTCCACCTGAATGCAGTCTAAGATACTTTTAAAAGCATACTGCAAAGCAACATAACACATAGATGTCCACCTGAATGCAGTCTAAGATACTTTTAAAAGCATACTGCAAATCAACATAACACATAGATGTCCACCTGAATGCAGTCTAAGATACTTTTAAAAGCATACTGCAAAGCAACATAACACATAGATGTCCACCTGAATGCAGTCTTAGATACTTTTAAAAGCATACTGCAAAGCAACATAACACATAGATGTCCACCTGAATGCAGTCTAAGATACTTTTACAAGCATACTGCAAAGAAACATAACACATAGATGTCCACCTGAATGCAGTCTAAGATACTTTTAAAAGCATACTGCAAAGCAACATAACACATAGATGTCCACCTGAATGTAGTCTAAGATACTTTTAAAAGCATACTGCAAAGCAACATAACACATAGATGTCCACCTGAATGCAGTCTAAGATACTTTTAAAAGCATACTGCAAAGCAACATAACACATAGATGTCCACCTGAATGCAGTCTAAGATACTTTTAAAAGCATACTGCAAAGCAACATAACACATAGATGTCCACCTGAATGCAGTCTAAGATACTTTTAAAAGCATAATGCAAAGCAACATAACACATAGATGTCCACCTGAATGCAGTCTAAGATACTTTTAAAAGCATACTGCAAAGCAACATAACACATAGATGTCCACCTGAATGCAGTCTAAGATACTTTTAAAAGCATACTGCAAAGCAACATAACACATAGATGTCCACCTGAATGCAGTCTAAGATACTTTTAAAAGCATACTGCAAAGCAACATAACACATAGATGTCCACCTGAATGCAGTCTAAGATACTTTTAAAAGCATACTGCAAAGCAACATAACACATAGATGTCCACCTGAATGCAGTCTAAGATACTTTTAAAAGCATACTGCAAAGCAACATAACACATAGATGTCCACCTGAATGCAGTCTAAGATACTTTTAAAAGCATACTGCAAAGCAACATAACACATAGATGTCCACCTGAATGCAGTCTAGGATACTTTTAAAAGCATACTGCAAAGCAACATAACACATAGATGTCCACCTGAATGCAGTCTAAGATACTTTTAAAAGCATACGGCAAAGCAACATAACACATAGATGTCCACCTGAATGCAGTCTAAGATACTTTTAAAAGCATACTGCAAAGCAACATAACACATAGATGTCCACCTGAATGCAGTCTAAGATACTTTTAAAAGCATACTGCAAAGCAACATAACACATAGATGTCCACCTGAATGCAGTCTAAGGTAATTTCAGAAGAACAGAAGCTCACCAGATCCATATCTACGTTTACAAAAGACTATTTATTATTAATATCTGTGTTATGATAATTGCTGAGATAGACTTTTTACTGTTAGATTTTTCTGCTATTGATGATATTCTTTGCTTATCTGTAAACCTGAAATGCTCTGTGTTCACTGATCCATTTTATAGCTCCATAATCTCCTCCCCCTAAAATATCTCTTGCTTTTTCCTTATAGATACTTTTAAAAGCATACTGCAAAGCAACATAACACATAGATGTCCACCTGAATGCAGTCTAAGATACTTTTAAAAGCATACTGCAAAGCAACATAACACATAGATGTCCACCTGAATGCAGTCTAAGATACTTTTAAAAGCATACTGCAAAGCAACATAACACATAGATGTCCACCTGAATGCAGTCTAAGATACTTTTAAAAGCATACTGCAAAGCAACATAACACATAGATGTCCACCTGAATGCAGTCTAAGATACTTTTAAAAGCATACTGCAAAGCAACATAACACATAGATGTCCACCTGAATGCAGTCTAAGATACTTTTAAAAGCATACTGCAAAGCAACATAACACATAGATGTCCACCTGAATGCAGTCTAAGATACTTTTAAAAGCATACTGCAAAGCAACATAACACATAGATGTCCACCTGAATGCAGTCTAAGATACTTTTAAAAGCATACTGCAAAGCAACATAACACATAGATGTCCACCTGAATGCAGTCTAAGATACTTTTAAAAGCATACTGCAAAGCAACAAAACACATAGATGTCCACCTGAATGCAGTCTTAGATACTTTTAAAAGCATACTGCAAAGCAACATAACACATAGATGTCCACCTGAATGCAGTCTAAGATACTTTTAAAAGCATACTGCAAAGCAACATAACACATAGATGTCCACCTGAATGCAGTCTAAGATACTTTTAAAAGCATACTGCAAAGCAACATAACACATAGATGTCCACCTGAATGCAGTCTAAGATACTTTTAAAAGCATACTGCAAAGCAACATAACACATAGATGTCCACCTGAATGCAGTCTAAGATACTTTTAAAAGCATACTGCAAAGCAACATAACACATAGATGTCCACCTGAATGCAGTCTAGGATACTTTTAAAAGCATACTGCAAAGCAACATAACACATAGATGTCCACCTGAATGCAGTCTAAGATACTTTTAAAAGCATACTGCAAAGCAACATAACACATAGATGTCCACCTGAATGCAGTCTAAGATACTTTTAAAAGCATACTGCAAAGCAACATAACACATAGATGTCCACCTGAATGCAGTCTAAGATACTTTTAAAAGCATACTGCAAAGCAACATAACACATAGATGTCCACCTGAATGCAGTCTAAGATACTTTTAAAAGCATACGGCAAAGCAACATAACACATAGATGTCCACCTGAATGCAGTCTAAGATACTTTTAAAAGCATACTGCAAAGCAACATAACACATAGATGTCCACCTGAATGCAGTCTAAGATACTTTTAAAAGCATACTGCAAAGCAACATAACACATAGATGTCCACCTGAATGCAGTCTAAGGTAATTTCAGAAGAACAGAAGCTCACCAGATCCATATCTACGTTTACAAAAGACTATTTATTATTAATATCTGTGTTATGATAATTGCTGAGATAGATTTTTTACTGTTAGATTTTTCTGCTATTGATGATATTCTTTGCTTATCTGTAAACCTGAAATGCTCTGTGTTCACTGATCCATTTTATAGCTCCATAATCTCCTCCCCCTAAAATATCTCTTGCTTTTTCCTTATAGATACTTTTAAAAGCATACTGCAAAGCAACATAACACATAGATGTCCACCTGAATGCAGTCTAAGATACTTTTAAAAGCATACTGCAAAGCAACATAACACATAGATGTCCACCTGAATGCAGTCTAAGATACTTTTAAAAGCATACTGCAAAGCAACATAACACATAGATGTCCACCTGAATGCAGTCTAAGATACTTTTAAAAGCATACTGCAAAGCAACATAACACATAGATGTCCACCTGAATGCAGTCTAAGATACTTTTAAAAGCATACTGCAAAGCAACATAACACATAGATGTCCACCTGAATGCAGTCTTAGATACTTTTAAAAGCATACTGCAAAGCAACATAACACATAGATGTCCACCTGAATGCAGTCTAAGATACTTTTACAAGCATACTGCAAAGCAACATAACACATAGATGTCCACCTGAATGCAGTCTAAGATACTTTTAAAAGCATACTGCAAAGCAACATAACACATAGATGTCCACCTGAATGCAGTCTAAGATACTTTTAAAAGCATACTGCAAAGCAACATAACACATAGATGTCCACCTGAATGCAGTCTAAGATACTTTTAAAAGCATAATGCAAAGCAACATAACACATAGATGTCCACCTGAATGCAGTCTAAGATACTTTTAAAAGCATACTGCAAAGCAACATAACACATAGATGTCGACCTGAATGCAGTCTAAGATACTTTTAAAAGCATACTGCAAAGCAACATAACACATAGATGTCCACCTGAATGCAGTCTAAGATACTTTTAAAAGCATACTGCAAAGCAACATAACACATAGATGTCCACCTGAATGCAGTCTAAGATACTTTTAAAAGCATACTGCAAAGCAACATAACACATAGATGTCCACCTGAATGCAGTCTTAGATACTTTTAAAAGCATACTGCAAAGCAACATAACACATAGATGTCCACCTGAATGCAGTCTAAGATACTTTTAAAAGCATACTGCAAAGCAACATAACACATAGATGTCCACCTGAATGCAGTCTAAGATACTTTTAAAAGCATACTGCAAAGCAACATAACACATAGATGTCCACCTGAATGCAGTCTAAGGTAATTTCAGAAGAACAGAAGCTCACCAGATCCATATCTACGTTTACAAAAGACTATTTATTATTAATATCTGTGTTATGATAATTGCTGAGATAGACTTTTTACTGTTAGATTTTTCTGCTATTGATGATATTCTTTGCTTATCTGTAAACCTGAAATGCTCTGTGTTCACTGATCCATTTTATAGCTCCATAATCTCCTCCCCCTAAAATATCTCTTGCTTTTTCCTTATAGATACTTTTAAAAGCATACTGCAAAGCAACATAACACATAGATGTCCACCTGAATGCAGTCTAAGATACTTTTAAAAGCATACTGCAAAGCAACATAACACATAGATGTCCACCTGAATGCAGTCTAAGATACTTTTAAAAGCATACTGCAAAGCAACATAACACATAGATGTCCACCTGAATGCAGTCTAAGGTAATTTCAGAAGATCGGAAGCTCACCAGATCCATATCTACGTTTACAAAAGACTATTTATTATTAATATCTGTGTTATGATAATTGCTGAGATAGACTTTTTACTGTTAGATTTTTCTGCTATTGATGATATTCTTTGCTTATCTGTAAACCTGAAATGCTCTGTGTTCACTGATCCATTTTATAGCTCCATAATCTCCTCCCCCTAAAATATCTCTTGCTTTTTCCTTATAGATACTTTTAAAAGCATACTGCAAAGCAACATAACACATAGATGTCCACCTGAATGCAGTCTAAGATACTTTTAAAAGCATACTGCAAAGCAACATAACACATAGATGTCCACCTGAATGCAGTCTAAGATACTTTTAAAAGCATACTGCAAAGCAACATAACACATAGATGTCCACCTGAATGCAGTCTAAGATACTTTTAAAAGCTTACTGCAAATCAACATAACACATAGATGTCCACCTGAATGCAGTCTAAGATACTTTTAAAAGCATACTGCAAAGCAACATAACACATAGATGTCCACCTGAATGCAGTCTTAGATACTTTTAAAAGCATACTGCAAAGCAACATAACACATAGATGTCCACCTGAATGCAGTCTAAGATACTTTTACAAGCATACTGCAAAGAAACATAACACATAGATGTCCACCTGAATGCAGTCTAAGATACTTTTAAAAGCATACTGCAAAGCAACATAACACATAGATGTCCACCTGAATGCAGTCTAAGATACTTTTAAAAGCATACTGCAAAGCAACATAACACATAGATGTCCACCTGAATGCAGTCTAAGATACTTTTAAAAGCATACTGCAAATCAACATAACACATAGATGTCCACCTGAATGCAGTCTAAGATACTTTTAAAAGCATACTGCAAAGCAACATAACACATAGATGTCCACCTGAATGCAGTCTTAGATACTTTTAAAAGCATACTGCAAAGCAACATAACACATAGATGTCCACCTGAATGCAGTCTAAGATACTTTTACAAGCATACTGCAAAGAAACATAACACATAGATGTCCACCTGAATGCAGTCTAAGATACTTTTAAAAGCATACTGCAAAGCAACATAACACATAGATGTCCACCTGAATGTAGTCTAAGATACTTTTAAAAGCATACTGCAAAGCAACATAACACATAGATGTCCACCTGAATGCAGTCTAAGATACTTTTAAAAGCATACTGCAAAGCAACATAACACATAGATGTCCACCTGAATGCAGTCTAAGGTAATTTCAGAAGATCGGAAGCTCACCAGATCCATATCTACGTTTACAAAAGACTATTTATTATTAATATCTGTGTTATGATAATTGCTGAGATAGACTTTTTACTGTTAGATTTTTCTGCTATTGATGATATTCTTTGCTTATCTGTAAACCTGAAATGCTCTGTGTTCACTGATCCATTTTATAGCTCCATAATCTCCTCCCCCTAAAATATCTCTTGCTTTTTCCTTATAGATACTTTTAAAAGCATACTGCAAAGCAACATAACACATAGATGTCCACCTGAATGCAGTCTAAGATACTTTTAAAAGCATACTGCAAAGCAACATAACACATAGATGTCCACCTGAATGCAGTCTAAGATACTTTTAAAAGCATACTGCAAAGCAACATAACACATAGATGTCCACCTGAATGCAGTCTAAGATACTTTTAAAAGCATACTGCAAATCAACAAAACACATAGATGTCCACCTGAATGCAGTCTAAGATACTTTTAAAAGCATACTGCAAAGCAACATAACACATAGATGTCCACCTGAATGCAGTCTAAGATACTTTTAAAAGCATACTGCAAAGCAACATAACACATAGATGTCCACCTGAATGCAGTCTAAGATACTTTTACAAGCATACTGCAAAGAAACATAACACATAGATGTCCACCTGAATGCAGTCTAAGATACTTTTAAAAGCATACTGCAAAGCAACATAACACATAGATGTCCACCTGAATGCAGTCTAAGATACTTTTAAAAGCATACTGCAAAGCAACATAACACATAGATGTCCACCTGAATGCAGTCTAAGATACTTTTAAAAGCATACTGCAAATCAACATAAAACATAGATGTCCACCTGAATGCAGTCTAAGATACTTTTAAAAGCATACTGCAAAGCAACATAACACATAGATGTCCACCTGAATGCAGTCTTAGATACTTTTAAAAGCATACTGCAAAGCAACATAACACATAGATGTCCACCTGAATGCAGTCTAAGATACTTTTACAAGCATACTGCAAAGAAACATAACACATAGATGTCCACCTGAATGCAGTCTAAGATACTTTTAAAAGCATACTGCAAAGCAACATAACACATAGATGTCCACCTGAATGTAGTCTAAGATACTTTTAAAAGCATACTGCAAAGCAACATAACACATAGATGTCCACCTGAATGCAGTCTAAGATACTTTTAAAAGCATACTGCAAAGCAACATAACACATAGATGTCCACCTGAATGCAGTCTAAGATACTTTTAAAAGCATACTGCAAAGCAACATAACACATAGATGTCCACCTGAATGCAGTCTAAGATACTTTTAAAAGCATAATGCAAAGCAACATAACACATAGATGTCCACCTGAATGCAGTCTAAGATACTTTTAAAAGCATACTGCAAAGCAACATAACACATAGATGTCCACCTGAATGCAGTCTAAGATACTTTTAAAAGCATACTGCAAA